>JAJOOO010025670.1:0-28128 GCA_029582685.1 Solanum piurae | reverse complement strand
AAGAGTTACTTAGTGTAGGTAGGACTATGGACCCTACTTATGCATTGCACAAGTGGACTCTAAGAGAGGTTATGATTAGGCTCTTTATGTAATGAAGAGTATGGTCTATGTATGTTAATATGAAAGCATCTTAAGGTTAACTTTACTTATGTGAAGACATGAAGTATGATTATGCATGTGAATTACACTTATGACTTCTTAATGGGTTTGCTTAGTATATGTGGGGGTATGGGACTCCATGTGTACATTGCACAAGTGAGCTTGTGAAGGGGTTGGGAGGGTGGTTTACCTAAGATATGAACTAAATGGGTTATGACTAATGATGTAGTAAATGAATGAGTCCTTATATGATGTTATGAAGTATGTTGGTCTCATGTCTAATGTTAAATGAAGATGTTATGACTTATTGAATATGATGTGCCTAGTCTGTGGTGGCTTCCTAGGAACACTTGGTGTGTGTAGTATTATGGGATTCTACTTGCACATTGAACTAGTGTGACTTAGGGGTTGTCTTGGGTGATGGTTCCTATGTGAAGACTATGTCTTATGGTGTGCTTATGACTCTATGAATATATGTGGTTGGATTGATGAAGGCTATATGTAAGTTCACCTTTGGTAACCTTAAGGTGATACGTTGCACCAAGTATTCCCTAAGGGTTGCTTGAGGAAAAGAGTTGAGATAAAGAGGAAGGTAATGTACTGTATGAATTGAATGTGCCTAAAATGTTATAAGTGGCTCTATGTACTATTATGAATGGTTTCCACGTGTGTGATGATGTATGTGGTTTATATTGTTCCTATTGTAATAAATTTTCTTGAAGTTTCTCTAAGAAGGCATGATGCATGGTTTCCAACTAAATGTCCCTTTTAAAAGCATGTGTTTTGCATGGTTATCATACTTTGTGCATTCTTGTACTAACACCATTCTTCTTCATCTTTTTACACCAAGTCTAGGTGATGGTGGCTAAAGGGTCTTTCCTAGAAGTGATGTGCTTGGCTTACTATTCCCAAGTTCAGGTGTGTCCATAAAGATTCAAGGACCTTTATGTTAAAGAGTTTCCTTAAGTTCAATGTACTAGATAGTAGTTTCTTTTGTATTGTAAGGGTTGTGTCCCTCTTGTTTTGTAGTCATGTTTTAAGATGGCTACTTTGAGACGTAGTGCTCCGATTGTGTATTAGAGGTTTAAATGAGGTGAATTTTTAAGTCTTTTGTTATATTATGAAAAAGTTTTAATTTTTCTGCTATTTTCTATCATAAATGCTATGACGAATGCTAAGGGCTTGTATAGGACTTTCGAGAGGTCTAATACGCCGGTAACGACTAAGGGGTGCTCTCGGGTCGTTACAAACTTGGTATCAGAGCATAAGGTTATGAAAATGGTCTTAGGATTTAAGGTCTTGTGAGCCACATCTAGTAGAGTCTTGTTCATTGGTGTGATTCGCGACACATATATGAGCGAGAGGCTATAGGACGATAGAAGTTTCACTTTCTTCATTACTCTTGTGTCGTGCCACAGAGCTTAACTCCATATGATCTCTCTCTCTTATTTTCCCTTGTCCGGTGGTCTTCTAGATGTGAATACTTGAAGGGGTGATGTTGCAAGAATCGAGGGAAGAAAAGGTGGGTTTTAATGCTTATTATGATGTGGTGACTATATGAGTATATATGAAGGTAGATTTGGAAATCGTATTGTGATGCCAATCATAGCTATATGTGACCTATGAGGTTGGAAGCATTACATTGAAAATGTTGTATAGTGGTGTAGTTCTCGTATGATAAGAGCCGTTATGGTAAGAATGAAATCCTTTTTAGGATGATGAGTTTCTTTATGGTGATGGGTAATGATAGTAGAAAGCCATGGTGTAGATTTGATGAGTTTTGAAGGAATGTGGTAACTAGTGTGAGTTGAAAGTTTCCCTTTTTTTATGAGTGATGATTCATGGTTGTCCTTGTGTGAAACGGACTTCTTGTGTAGGCTTGCCCTAAGAGAGGAAAAAGGGGCTTTGTTCCATGAGTTGGGATAGTTATTTGCTCTAAGGTTAACTTGGAGAGTTGCATGTACCCCTTAGTTCATGGGAAGGACAAGAGAATAGATATTGACCAACTCTAAAGAGGATAGGTGTCTAGTATGGTTGATCTTAAGTACGCTCATTCAAAGAGGGTGTTTAGATAATACCTAGGCATGGTTGAGCGGAAAGTTACACCAAAGGTGATGATAAGGGTATGATGTGATAAAGGGTTGATTAAGCTCACCCCAAGTGGGGGATAATGTGCCTAGATGATAAGGTTTTGAGTGCCCTTAATATTTCTACATTGAACTTCCTTGAGTTCTCCATGTTGAGAACCAATTTGGGTGATAGATATAATGTGGAGTGGTATACATAATCTTTTTTTTTTACTCTTGAAATCCTCACCTAAGGGAGTATAGTAAAGATTTAGTGGAGAATAG
This sequence comes from Solanum piurae, assembly GCA_029582685.1. NCBI lineage: Eukaryota > Viridiplantae > Streptophyta > Magnoliopsida > Solanales > Solanaceae > Solanum > Solanum piurae. Next base: position 25,678 of record JAJOOO010025670.1, on the reverse strand, counting down.
TTCCTACCTTAGAGTTGAAGGAGGTAATGATTAAAGGAGTTTGCACAACTTGATCCCAAGAGGGGGACATTGTGCTTAATTGGTAAGTGATAGTTCTCTTGGGTACTTTAATGTGCTCTTAGATGGGTTTACCCTAAATGGGGAATGATGAGTGAGTAGTAAGGTTGTTGATATCCTTATATTTTCCTTCTATTCTTATTCAAGCTTGGGACCAAAGAGTTCCTAGTAGCTTGTTCATGTTTTGGAGTCTTGCATATGATTATGAGTTGCATGATCTCCGTATGTTATGCATGTCCTAGAGGATACTATGTTATGCATGTTTTGAAGGATTCTTATTACATAAAAATGGAATTTTAGTAATAAAATTCATGTTTCTCATGTCAATATGCATCTTTATATGGTGAATGCACTCTTGACTTTATGAGGAAGAGAGTATGAGCATTCTTAGGTAAGAAGTTGAGAATTTCTCCTTAAATGAATTGACCTTTGTGTAATGCTTACTTATGAGTTTTATGATGTCATGTGTGTATGTTGTGATAGAGCATTCCTTCACACATGTAAATGCAATTCAAGACTTAATTATGTATAATTCGGGAGATAATGCTTAGCACCCAGTGGATATGGATAATGAGGTAAAGGCCCTCCCGCCAATGCAATAGTGAGGGCCATCCAAAGTGAACTCATGAGATGGAAGCTCCTCCGCCAATGCAATAGGGCGGGTTTCTAGAAGCAATCTCCCTATCCCATAACTATGTCCCAACATAGGACTTAGCTAGTGGATCCACCTAGACTCTATACACTTAGTCCTACCTTAGGCAAGTAGGATACCTTCTTCGGTGTGGGGTTACACGACACCGTATTCCATGTAGCTCACATGGTCTATGTCGGTTATGATATTCTTCCCTAAATGAATGATAATGAATGAGACATGGACTATGATATGACATCTTGGTGAGTTTACTTAGTAAGATTTTGGGGGTATAGGACTTCATTCCCACATTGCACAAGTGGACTTGGTAGGTTGTTGTGGGATGGTTCCTTATTATTGTAATGAGATACAAATGCATACATATGTCTTGAATGGTTATATATTATGAGTGACCTTCTTCGTATTCGAAGTAATGTTCATAATTATTTTCCTTATTGGTTACTAATGATTATAATGAGGTTTAAAGGAGATATTCATGACCAAGGGAGCTTCAAGGGGACACTTAGTAGGGTTGGTATTATGGGATGCCAACCATACATTGCACAATTGTTCCTTAGAGGTTGCTAAGGTGTTTATATTACCATGTAATGAGTATAAATGTGATTATGGTTTGTGTTGTACATTGTAAATGCATGTTGGTTTCAAAACTTGACAAAGGCATACTTTTCAAACAAAAATATCCTTTTTATCATGTTTAAGGTTTTTATGCATCTTTCCATACTTAGTACATATTATGTGCTAACCCCTTCCTTCTTTCTACATCTTAATGAGTGTAGGTTCCGGCTAGGTGACTTTCACTCTCTCCTTTGAATAAGACTTGGATTGCTTTCTCCAAGTAGTGGTGAGCCCTCAAGTTCGAGGACGGGATTTCCTATTTTCTAGTTCTATTGTACCTCTTATGTTGAGACTTTTATTGATATATAAGGGCTAAGTCCCAAACTTTGTATTCTTATGTTTTAGATGGTGGTATGAGACAAAGTCTAGATTTTTCCTATTACTTTCTTTTAGAAAAAGTTAAGTTGGACTTCGATTGTAAAGTTTTAAATTTCCGCATTATTTCAATGTCGTATGTAATGATGATGCTAGAGGCCTGTATGAGATCCCTTCGGGGTCAAGTACACCATGTTACGTCTAGGAGGTACTCTCGGGTCGTGGCATCTTTGCTTAACTTAAAACTTAAGTGTTAGAACAAAGTTAAAACGTTTGTGAAATACTTTTGAAAAACTTTATTGAACTTCATTTGACTTGATCCTTGACTTCTAAACTTGACTCTTAACTTTCCTTTAATTGAATTATGGATTCAAGGTTCTTGATCTCATGTTTATGGATGATTTCATGAGGTTTCGATGTACCTTAGAATATTGGAATCAACTAGGAAGTGTTGGTACACTTTAGAAGGACTTAGATGGGCTAAACGATGAAAAACGGGTGGAAAACGATGATTCGGTCGCATCCCTGGCGCACCGCTCCAGCCCCAACTTACTAGGGCTCCAAAATAGCACAATGCTACTGCGCCACCCCAGCCTGCCTGGCGCTATGGGTGCGCGTCGCGCTAGCGTTTCCTTTAGGCAAAAATTGATGAACATTTGGTCTCATTTTCTTATCTTAAATCGATTAATTCCGATTCCTTTTCTGAAATTAAATTTAGTATCAGATACCCAAGACATATACACAAAATCTAACTCAAAAAACTCAAGAAAACAATACTTTAATATGAAGAAACTCCTTAATCTCAACTCATGTTCAAGAACGAAAGTAGTTCAACAACTATCAAGAACATTCAAATTTCAATCATTTTCAAATGAATTCACGCTGAATCAAACATGCTTGGCACGTGGATGAACAAACCCAACATTGTGAAAGTCTCAAAGACCTTGTAGGATCAAATCCTTGATGAAATCCGAAATCAATTCCTTATGAAATGACGAATCTTGATTTTCCTTTTCTCTTTTCTCCTGCGTTCTTTCTCCAAAAACCCTAACTCTATTTTCCAAAAGCGTAAACTGACTACTATCAGTTTTGACCTTAGAAAAATTATCAAAAAAGAATTAATTAAGTTGGGTATGGAAACGACCGAAATACCCTTTAAAAATCTGGATTGGACTTTCGTTAATCGAACGGCCCAACTTCCAATGGGCATATCTCACTGATACGAACTCAGAATCGCGCAAACTCAGCGGAATTGGAAAGATTATTCTTAGATATTTCCTAGGGAATCTGTAAAAACACCTAAATTATCTTGAGCTAGGAGTTATGGTCGTTTGAAGCTGACCAAAAATTCAACTTTAACACACTTAACAAATTTCTAGATTTTTATACTCTTCCTCAAAAATGGCTATTTCCAATTCTTAACTTCTTCCTAGTTATTTCAAATTGGCGAGATGTTACATGAAACAAAGAGATTAACAATACATGCATAAACATTATTCAAGAATTATTTAATATTAGGATTACGTTTTTAATTTATCATGGTTCCCACAACCCTAGTTGTGGACTTAGCTACCCATGCTTGAGTTATAACAATTCACAATAAGTTTGTTAAAATAAATCATGACCTTACAAATAGAATAATTAAAATCAGGGCTCAATAGTAACTTCTACTGTTTTGTCTTACAAATCATAGGAATTCCTACGGCTCATCGAGACCTTCCATCGAACAACATTGTTACTCTTAAATTCACAACTTTTCTATGGGTATGTTCTACGACACTTAGAACTTTTAACGACCCAGCCCTGCATCATGTAATTCAAATACTGGGGCTCAAATTCTGTAATATTTTTTATAACTTAGACCTATGGCTTGTAGAAATTCCTACTGCTCGTAATCCTAGCTTTTTGCCTAACACATAACTTTAAAACACTTTATGTCCTTCTACGACTCATTCCTATAGCTTGTTCGTGAAATCGTCCAACCTCAAAAAGTTGTTATTTCAACCTGTTTTCATTCCGACTTGTCAAACACCCGTTTTCCTGCAAAGTACAAATAAAATAACATCAAATCTACTACAAATGTTTAAGACACACTCAAAACTCCAAGTTTAAAGTATGATAAGTATTGTAAATTCCCGGTACATTACTTACTTAAACTTCACCCCAAAATTTGGATTTTAAGCAAAATATGATGAATTTCACATGCTAAATACCACATTCAAATGATTTCGTTCAGATTTAACAATATTCACAACTAAATCAATTATTCAAACACAGATCTTCAAGGTTAACCAAGTGGGTTTTGAAGAAATCACATATAAATCATGAAATTCATACCACAATCAGCATATAAGACTTAAAATCATGTAGGTAGATCAATATAACAGATTTGAAGACAAGAATGATGAAAGCAAGAGATTTAATGGATGTTTCATTCAACATTGAGAGCATGAACTTAGCAACTAAACTTTTTAGATTTCTTGGTTTGGTGTTGGTTTGGGAATGAAAGAAGATGGGTTTATACAGTGGGAAGAAGTGGAGAAAGTGGATGGGCGGTTGAAGTGTTGAGGAGGTGAAGGGTTTAAGGAGATTTGGATGAACGTTGGTATGGAGGTTTAAGGAGAATGAATAAGGAATGAGGTGAAGGGTTTTGGGTTTTTGAAAAATTCGGTCAAATATGGTCTTTTGAAGTTTTCGTCCAAGAGTTAAAATTAAAAACCTTCCTTTATCTGACTTGCACGTGATAAGAGGTTAGCCATTTGAATTTTTGTTTTTACTCTTAGAGCGAAGATCTTTCAAATTTATGCTAGAGTAATGAATTACATCAGCGCTTTGATTGGTGTTGTACAATAGTTAACCGGCCGATTCACCAGCTAAATGCAGATTCCTATGAATTTTACTCAGTTACCTGGTGGGTTCCTGCCCCTTAACTTGCGATGTATATCACTCGAACAATGTTTTGCATATCTAATGTTGATAGCATATACTCTTGATTTCTCATATATTTGATAAGGCATCCTATTCTTACCCAAAAACACACCAAAACAATAAAAAGGAAAATGAAAATTTAAATAAAGCAAAGCACTTGTGCTACCTCTCCAGAAGCGCTTGATTCAATATCACGGCACGGCACAAGTACCTCACAATCACCCGATGTTGGGTTTTAATTCCATTTTCTTTTGGATCTCTACCTCATTATCCAACTATTCATTAACCAATATTACCCTACTTCATCAGGTGGTTTTGTAGTCATGTCCATCTTGAATTTTACCGATTCATCACCAACTCTAATTGGAGTTCACAAAGCTCCACATTAACAATTGTTCTTCCTATAGCAAGAAATGGTCTTCCTAGAATTACAAGTACCTATAAACCAACCTCACAATCCAATACAACAAAATCTACTGGCAAAAATTAACTTGTCTACTTTGACTAGCACATCAAATAATATACCAACCGGCCTCTTGATAAAATGATGGAACATGATGAGCCATATACTATTCCACAGACTGTAAATCTCATCCGTTGAAAATATCCTGAGACTGAATATTCATTTCCATCTGAACGAAAACTCCATAAGCGATAATGGTATTGTATGTCTATAAAGCTATTGAATTCTAGTTTTCCTAGAATAGTCTATATATGGTATTGTATGTCTATAAATACTTTTCTTAGGCTTTATTTATTATGTCATACACATTTTGAGTTTAGGGATTAATAGTAACGAACTTTTGCTTTAGTTATTGAGTTTTTAGGGATTTCAATTATTCATCGATCTTTGATTTTTGACTTTGAAAATCAATTCAAGATGCTGGATTATCAATATTTATATTGTATGTGCATGATTTTTTCTAACCGAATTAATATGCATTGTGATCATCGATTATAATTAGCTAAATCAATAACTAAGGTTGTGATAACCTTTAGGAATTAATAATGTAAACCTAATAATTAGTAATTCCTGAATAATGTGCATTCATGTATTGTTTTTCCCTTCATTTTGATTGATTTTTAATGGATGGATACGTTAGAACTCGCCTTATTCCTACTTGCTTTACCAAGGGGGCAACTAATGTGAAAAATATTATACAACAGAGTATGAATAATAGCAATCAAACTACTTGCAATAATTACCCTCATTACTTTCTACACAACCTCCCTTTATGGAAATAATATAACTAAGAGCATGAATAACATCAATCAAGCTAAGTCAGGATCGTATTCCTCGTTGGATTGACACTAACCTTCATTAGGTTATTTATTTGGATAGCAATCACTTTGTACTTCTTTTGGGAAGTTTAATTTTGGTGTGGTTGCCTATTATTAAGGATTTCTGAATAGATCAATTGTTTTATTTGACGATTAGTCATTACTTCCATATTTATGTTTTTCATTTTGTTTCTGTTTATATAGGTTGCGCTCTAGTACATGCCAAACATGCGGACTCAAGGCAAACTCGTGATTCAATTTGATCCTAAAATTCAAAGAACATTAAGAAGAATGGACAACAATTGTGGTATTAAAACTAAAGTTACAGTTTCAAAGTGGCTCAAAGTAGAAGAAGGGAATGCTCGCCAAAGTGCTTTGAATAATCAGCTCATGATGATAATACAATGTCAACCCAGAAAAAGACCATAGTTTGACATTTGGAATAATTATGGGGTAGATAATAATGTTGTTGGAACTACACGTGATGTTGTGTTACCTGGAATGTCTCTTGAACAAAGTTTAATATCACTAGTAGCATGCTGAAAATTCTTACCATAAGAGAGTTGTTCACTGGTAATTCAATAGAAGACCTCTATGCTCATTTGAACAACTTTTTGAGTATCTGCAAGAGTTGTGGAGGTTGACCAGACTAGGACATGGATATGATTGGATTGGGCTTAGTCCCATTATCACTACTTGGAGAGAGTTACATGAGGCTTTCCAAGAAAAATACTTTCCCCTATCCTAGAAATTAAAACTGAAAGATGATATAAACAACTTCAAGCAACTGCATCTGTATGCGTTATGTTAGACATGTGAAAGATTCACCAAAAATCTGAGAAAGTACCAAACCACAAAATTCTCAATGAATCGCTACTAGAGATGTTTTATAGAGAATTTGATGATAACGATAAGGCAGTGGTAAACACTATCACCGGAGGAGCATTCACGGAGAACACTTATGAGGAAGCAACAGATAAACTTGATCATGTCACAAAAAAATATAAAGCCTGGAATATAAGTGACATAGAAACCACGAGGGGCACTTTTGCAATGGGTCAACCTTAGACGTAATGAGTATTGGTGAAGAAACAAGTCAAGAAGTAGCCTAGCTAAGAACATTGTTTCATATTTTTTTGAAAGAACAGAGAAAAAATGGGTCAGAAAAAGTGAATCCAATAGGTTGCCTGGGGAGAGTACAACTATATGATGATTATGGATATGATGAGGATGCCTATTATATGATTAAACACATGAGAGATTTATGGACCAACACCCAAGTGTCAAATCGGGATAATTGGTGCCAATGTCAAGGAAATCAAGGTATGAACTACAACCAAGAAAACAACTTCAATTGAGACAATAACTACAATGCAGACATCAATTACAACTGCAATAATCACCACAATTGGAACGCCAGTTACAACTAAGATAAAAACTACAATCAGGATGAAAACTATAATAAGGATAACAACTTCAATAGGAATGGGATGTTGATCAAAATGGGGGGCAAGATAAGATTGGCGCATATGTCCCACTATGTAATCCTAATAGAGGATTAGGTTTCTATAGGCTTGAAGATGTGATCGCCAAGGTTCTTAAGGAATTTGAAGCTTCTAATGAGAATGTTAAAAATATTTAAAATGACATATCAAGGATGAATGAGAAGGTACAGTGTCATGATACACCTATTAAACATATTGAGCAGCAGTTAGGTCAGATGTCCACAACCCTTAATCAACGCCAAAAAAGAAGCACTTCCAAGTAATGCAGTTTAAAATCCAAAATAATATAGGCATTGCATGGGATTAACTACAAGATTTTGCAACGAATTAAGGATCTCCCAATGTCGATGGTAGTTGAAAAACTCAAAGAACCCAAATATACTTAGGAAGAATATGTACGGGAATCAAAGGATCAGATTGGAGGATAAAGAAGCCAATCAAAACATAAATCCCATGCCTCAAAATCCTCCACCCTTATCATAGAGATTTATTAAAAGAACTAATGAAGAAAAATATTACAAGTTTATCTCAATGTTGAACCAACTCTCACTAAAAGATTGTTTCAGAAAGAGCTAAAAGAGATATGGGGCTATGACAAGTTCGATAAAGATACAATTATTAAAACAAGTGCCTCAAGATTTGATGGAGAATATAAGTTACAACATTGTAGTTACCAGATTGTTAGTGCAGAAAAATTAGGATCATGAAAGGTTAATAATAGCATGCATGATTTGCCCTTTAAATTTTGCTAGGGCTCTATGTGACTTGGCTGCTAGTCTAAATTTGATGGCACCATTAAGGTTCAAATAGTTGGGCTTACGATTTGGATCCACCAAATTAACTTCAATGCGGTTACTCATGGAAGATTGTGTCGTCAAAAACCAATTTGTGTCCTTCGTGATGTATTTGTCAAAGTTAAGGCGTTCACATTTCCTATGGACTTCGTGATTATTGATTGTGAGGTTGATTTCAAGGTTACTATAATCTCGAGGAGACCTTTCCTTTCAACTGGGCGCTCTTTAGGTGATATAGAGAAAGGGCACATGAAGTTTAGATTGAACAATAAAGAGGTAACTTTCAATATATGTCAGTCAATAAACCATCAAAGTGATCTATAAGTGGTGTTAATCGTGGAATTAATTAGTGAAGAACAACTTGAGGCACATATTTAAGAAAGATTGGGTGTTAAATCATTAGCAGCAATGAATATGAATTTTGATGGAGATCACTTTTGGGCATATGAGGAAATTGTTAGTGCACTTGGCGATATGGAAGAGTACAAGTATACACCAAAGAAACTTGACTTGGATTTGAAGAATATGGAACTATGAAACCTTCACTTGATGAGCCTTTTGCAATAGCATTGCAAGACCTTCCCTTTCATTTATATTTTCCTGGATCCCAACAACACCTTGACAGTCATCATAGCTTTGATCTAAATTAAAGGCAAGTGGAGGCAATGATATTTGTTTTAAAATACTTTAAAAGGCAATTGGATGGTACATTGATGACATTATAGGCATCATGTCTGGCATCTGTTCACAAAATCCAACTCATGCCAGACTCAAAACCTAGTATTGAGCACTAAAGAAGACTTAATCTACCTATGAAGGAAGTAGTCAAGAAGAAGATCATAAAGTGGTTAGATGCTAGACTGATTTATCTGATTGTACATAGTAAAGGTCAATCTGTGCCAAAAAAGGGAGGGATCACTGTCATTCTGAATGCTAAAACTAAGTTTATTCCTATAAGGACAGTCATAGATTGAAGGGAGTGTATGAACTACAGAAGGTTGAATTTTTAGATAGAAAAGGATCACTTTCTAATCTCGTTCATGGATACAATGCTCGACAATCTTGATGGTAAAGGATCGACCTATTTTCTTGATGGTTATTTAGGTTATAATAAGATATTAATCGCTCATGAAGTTTCACTTGCGCATATGTGACATTTTCTTTCAAAATGATGTCATTTTGGTTCTGTAATGCATGATATGCCATGAATTTATAGCACATTTGAAGCCCAAAACAAAGGATTAGTGCAAGAAATCAAGCCTGTTTATGTAGATATGATTTTCATTTTGCTTAATGTGGAGGAAAGTGTTTTATAAGTAGTTGGAAAATATAGCTGAAAAAATTGGAGTAGATTTGTTGTGAACGAATGACTAAATGAGTCGTGTAGTTGTGTACGGTCCATGAACCTGATTGTGAAGTGGCCTAGAAAAAAAAAGAACCTTAAGTGTGACTGAACGATACCCTATATGGACCGTCAAGGTGTGAACAGACCGTACAGTTGCCCATGCTGAAAATATTGAAATTGAAGTACTGATTTGTTCTAAGTGTTGGTCCACGAGAGAATGATTTGCAGAATGGCAGCAATCAACATATTTCTGTCATACAACTTTCTTATTAACGGACCGTGAAAAGCTTCAAGGGTCGTTTTGCCTGCTCGTGAATGCTGTCAACTGATGCACTTTCCTACTTTGTTTGGGACATATTTCTAATACTATAATTAATTACTTAGGGTTTTATTTTGGATTATCATAGATACTCTGAGACAAGTTCTTATTAGAGAAACAATAATTTCCTCATTTTGCATACTCTTTTGGATATTTTGATCATTGTTTTGATCTTGATTTCGTGTTCTTAATCAAGAAGTATTTGTTTTCAATTATTGTAAGTTTACTTTGCTACACTTTCAATAATGTTTAACTATTATTTCATTGACAATATGAGCAACTAAACACCACATTTAAAATTGTGGGAACCATGACTAGGGCACAATGATAAAATCAAACATGAATAACTTTTGATTGATATTAACATACATCATTTCTATTTTAATAATGAATGCTTTCTAATGAGTGCAAACGTTAGAACTTTCTAGTGTTCATTAGTTGTTCGAGAGTAAAGGACATGATTATCAAAATATAGAAACGAACTTAAGAACATTCTTTGAATACTTGAGCTCGAGGGAGGATAGTTTTCTAAACAAGTATGCAAGGGGTAGAACATGAAAAACTCTAAGACCGAGAGGAGAAGAGTGACATTAATCTAATAGGGAGGAAAAGTGTGAAGGTGTACAAAACTTGCTATAAACGTATGCATTTTATCAAGAGATAATTTTTGTGCAAAAATCTAAGTTGTAGTCTAACGGTCATGGGGAACACAATCCTAGTCCATTCTAATCGTTAATCAAACTTTGAAAATGTCTTCTGTCGTTATTACTATTTAATTCAAAAAACAATTTGTTACTCTAATATTCAAAGAAACCCACTATTTAATTTATGCAATTCAACTTTTGAGAATATCAATTGCGACTGAACATAAAAATTAATAGCCTTATTTATACTGTAATTCCCTATGGGATCGACCCCAAATCTTGTTAAGTTATGCAATTGAAATCGACCGTTTATACTTCTTAATTAAAGTGTAAGTTTGGACGTATCAAATTTTTGCGCCGCTATCGAGAAATTCGGTCTAGAAATATTGTACTAGCAATTATTTCAGTTTAGGGGTATTTCCTAATTTTTTGTCTTGTTTTCTTATCTGTGTCCTCTAAAGGTAACTCAGGTAGTGTATGCCAAAAACTAGAAGTAAGGGACTACCTTTGATTCCTTACGATCCTGAGCTAGAAAAATCCATTAGAAGAACGGTTAATGCTTAAGAAGTTGAGGCACAAAGACAGAGAATGAGGTTGGATACAAAAGGTAAAGGTAGGGGTCCAAACAATGGTGACAACGACCCAAAATAGGGTCGATGTTGAGGATGAAGAGAAAAAACACTTGGCTCATCAGAATCAAGTGTTGGCTCCTCAGTAACAACCATTAGCACCTTAGCAACGACCAGTAGATCCACGAGGTCGAGGCCAACCACAAGAACGTTTGGCTTACGAAGATGATGATCTAGAATTGGATGGGGCAGGAGCTACTGGGGCTATAGTACTCCCACAACTGCCAGCAGGAGTAAAATTCACCATGACCAACACTATGATTCAGTTGTTGAACCTGAAGGGGTCGTTTAGAGGCACATCTAGTGCGGATGCAAATCAACACCTAATTAAATTCCTCGCCACTTGCAAATTGGCTGATATTCCTATGGTTAGTTACAGTGGGACTGAGGCTGTTCCTATTGTCTCTAATTGGGGAAGTAAAAAATTAGTTGAATAAGTTACCACATGAGTCAATCACAAATTTGGCAGACTTAAGGGAAGCTTTCATGGAGAGATTATTCCTAAAAGTGAAAGAGTTGTAAATGAAAGACGATATAGGCTCCCACAAGAAAATACTGGGAGAAGCATTACATGACACATGGTAGAGGTTCAGCCAAAAGCTAAAGAAGTTCCCAACCCATAACCTCCCGGAAAGGCACTTGAAACATGCATTCTATAGGTCATTGAATTTTGTGACCAAGCCAGTGGTGGACGTAGTGCATGGTGGATCCTTTATGAGAAAGACGTTCTCTGAAATCGTGATTATCATGGATGAGGTATCAAAGAATAACAAAGCATGGCATACCATAAATGCAGAAATTGAGGATTTTGGGTTCACATATGAGCATATGGCAGACAGTGAAAGACAAATGAAAAATGGGATCAAAACATGGATCAAATGAAAGTTCAAATGGATATACTAATGAACCATTTACTACTTGGTCCAGAAAGGTAAATATAGTAGGTGTTGCAGGCAGGTATGAAGACAAGGAATTAAATTTTGATGAGGAAGTCAAATACTGGAACAACGAGGAGGTTTCTGAGATTATAACTTGGGCAACCAAGGTTATAATTCTTAGAATCAAGTTAGGAACTATAAGTAGGGTCGTCATTATTACAGATCTTGAAACAGAGACCATGGTTATTGGTAAAGAAAAGATAGGTTCAGAAATGACCAAAGTGGTGTGTATTTTCCTTACGGGAACAGAGATAGAATATGTAATGGGTCTAGTGGGTCCTGGATGGAAGTTATGTTGGCAAAGGTATTCCAAAGGATTGAATCTACAGATGTGGTGGTAAAATAGTTGAAGAACAATTTCTCCAACATGAGTCAGCTCGTAGATTAACATTCAACGTTTATTAAGTAATTAGAAAGCAATTGGGGCAACTCTTAGCCTCATTGAACTAAACAAAAAATGGGACACTCCTAGTGACAGAATTCACAATCCAAAGAAAGATGGGCACTGCATGTCTATCACCACCAGAAGTGGTAGATCACTGCTAACATATTTACCTGCAAGTATGGAGCAAAAATCAAGTGTGGATTTAGATGATGAAAATGAGGCAAGTAGAGGAAATTTAGAAGAGCCAAATGCAACAAAAGAGGATGAGATATCACTAGGAGCTATTGTACAGTTAAAGTTAAAGAGCCTGCAATAGAGGCACCAACAACCTTTACAATATATTCCCAGACCTTCTTTTCCATTCCATCAAAGGCTGAACAAAAAAGTTGAAGATTGAAATTGCTTGAAGTTTATCTCCATTCTTTGTCAGCTATCAGTAAATATCCCCTTTCAAGAAGCTTTGGAACATATGCAGGATACGCTAAGTTCATAAAAGACTTAGTGACAAGGAAGAGAGTAGCAAATTTCAAACCTGCAGATAATATTCACCATTGTAGTGCTATTTCTACAAGGTCATTGGTGTAGAAGAAAGGGGATCAAGGTGCATTTACCATACCTTGCACAATTGGTGCATTTAATTTTTCCAAAGCTCTGTGTGATTACAGGAAATTTATAAGCAACTGGACTTCAGAACTCCAAATCCAATTTCCATGAGTTTGATGGTAGCCTATAGGTCAGTAAAAAGGCCCATACGCATTCTATGTGATGCATTGTTCAAAGTGGAGAGTTTCATCTTTCTGACTGACTTTGTAAATATTTATTGTGATATGGACTTTGAAGTTCTCATAGTTCTAGGAAAGCCATTTTTGGCCACCGAAAGAGCATTGGTTTATGTGGAAAGTGGTGACTGAAAGTTTAGGCTGAATAGTGAGGAGGGTAAATTCAAGGTGTACAAATCTATAAATCAAAAAAATATATAAGTAGGGTGTTCATGATAGATATAGTCGATGAAAGGGTTATTGAAGCATCCATATATGAGAGGTGCATTGTGAAAACACTACCCGCGGTAATTATGAACTTCGATGAGGTTTTCAGAGTAGATTATGTGGAGACCGTAAAAGCACTACTGGGCATGGGATTACATTCATATTCTCCTAAGAATTTACATACGGATCAGAAAAATAGGCTGACTCCTCCAACAAATCCATCCATTGAGGAGCCACCTATGCTTGAATTCAAGCAACTGCTTGGCCATCTGAGCTATATCTTTTTGGGTGAAAATAACTCTTTGCCCGTTATTGTGGATGAACATTAGAATGTTGAGCTAGTAAAAGCACTGGTAAATGTACTGAAATGACTCAAAAAGGCAATTGGTTTGACTATTGTTGATATCATTGGTATGCCTCCTCATACTTGCATTCACCAAATTTGGACGAGAATTGAAGCCAAAGTATAGAGACTCAATGGAGGTTGAACCCACCTATGAAGGAAATAGTAAAGAAGTAGATCATTAAATAGTTAGATACATGTGTAGTGTAACCCATTTATGATAGTCATTGGGTAAGCCTAGTGTAGTATGTAACCAAAAGGGGCGGAATGACAGTGATGGAAATTGAAAAAAATGAGTTGATCCCACAAAAGCCAGTCACATGCTAGCGAGTCTGTGTGGACTACCAAAAGCTAAACAAGTGAACTTTGAAAGACCATTTTCCAATCCCTTTCATGAACAAGATGTTAGATTGGTTGGAGGGGAAACACTGGTATTGTTTGTTCGATTTGTAATCTGGTTACAACCATATTTCAATTACCTCTGAAGATCTATAGAAAACCACTTTCACATGTTCAAAAGTTACATTCGCATTCAAATGCATGCCATTTTGATTATTTAATGCTCTTGTGACTTTCCATGTATATATGATGTCCATTTCCTCAAACATGGTTGAAGACAACATGCAGGTATTTTTGGATGACTTTTATGTGGTAGGTGATACTTTTGATGATTTTTTGTTTAATCTTAGCAGGCCACTACAAAGGTGTGAAGAGGTAAACTTGATTCTGAACTAGGAAAAGTGCCATTTCATGCTCAAGGAGGGATAGTAATGGGCCACAAAGTATCGGAGAAAGGTTTGGAGGTGGACAGGGCACAAAAAGTAATCACTGAGAAATTTCCTCCGCCTATTTCTGTGAAGGGAATCTGTTGTTTCTTGAGACATGCAGGATTCTACTAGCGGTTCATTGAAGATTCTCCAAGATTGTCCATCCTTAGTGTAAGTTGTTGGAGAAGGAGATAAAATTCACCTTTGATGAGGCATGCAACAAAGTGTTTGAAAGTCTCGGGGATAAATTAACTTCAGCTCTAGATATCATTGCTCTTGATTGGTCTGACGCATTTGAGCTAATGTGTGATTTGGGTTGTGTTTCTTTAGGGGTGTTCTAGGACAGAAGTGCAACAAGCTCTTTAACTCGATATAATATGCAAGCAAAACATTGAATGAAGCTCAAAAGAATCATAGAGTCACCCAACAAGAATTGCTTACAGTCATATATGATTTTGAGAAGTTTAGCGTATACCTTCTAGGCACAAAGTGATAGTGCATGCTAACCATGCCGAACTAAGATATCTGATGGCAAAAATGGATGCCAAGCTAAGGCTGATAAGATGGGTGTTCTTACTACAAGAATTTGACTTTGAGGTTAAATACCGAAGGGGTAGTGCAAACCAAGTGGCAGACCACTTTTCTAGGTTAGAAGAATAAAAGAAGGGGAAAAAAGAGCTTGACATCGATGACTCATTCCCAGATGAGTAAATATATTAGCCTCTACTCTTGATCTCATTCCTTGGTTTGCTGCTTTTGCCAACTATCTTCTCAGTGATTTGATGCTTGGAGACTTGATCTTTCAACAAAGAAAGAAGTTCATGCATGATGTGGAAAAATACTCTTTGGTATGAACCTTACTTTTACATGGTTTGTGGCAACAATATAATTAGGCGGTGTGTACTCAAGTTGAGGTGTAAAGTATTCTTGAAGCGTGTCACTCCTCTCTAGTTGGTGGACACCATAGAGGAGCTTGCACTACCTACAAAGTGTTTCAAAGTGGTTACTACTGGCCCACAATTCATCATGATGTATTCTATTTGGTAATAGCTTGTGATACATGCAAAAGGCAAGGTGTCATATCTCATCGTCATGAGAAACCTATGACCCTACCTTAGAGGTAGAGTTATTTGATATGTGGGGCATTGACTTTATGGGACCATTTGTGAGTGCTTATGGGCAGAAGTACATCTTGGTAGTAGTAGACTATGTCTTCAAGTTTGTAGAAACAGTTGCATTGGTGGAGAATGATGGCATAAGTGTTGTTGTTTCTTAAAGAAGAATATTTTCTCTAGGTTTGGCACACCTAGGGTGATTATTAGTGATGGGAGTTCGCACTTCTACAACAAAGTGTTTATCACTCTTCTATCTAAATATGGGGGGAAACAACATGAAGTAGCAACCCCATACCATCCACAGACGAGTGGGAAAGTTGAAGTTTCAAATCGAGAAATAAAGTCCATATTGGCAAAGATTGTAAATGCCAACTGGACTAGCTGGGAAAATAAGTTAGATGATGCATTATAGGCATACCATAGAGCTTTAAAAACACCTACTGGTATGTCGGTGTACAAGTTAGTGTTTGGAAAAACATGTCATTTTCTTGTGGAATTAGAGCTTAAAACGTTGTGGGCTCTAAAGAAACTAAACTTTAGTTAGAGTGAAACGGGTAACATGACGTTGGAGTACATAATGAGATGGATGAGTTTTGGTTAAGGGCTTATGAGAGATCTTCCCTCTACAAAGAAAGGATAAATCTTCACCACGATAAACATATTGAAAAGATAGATTGGTGCTGCTTTTCAACTCAAGTCTCCGACTGGAAAGTTGAGATCCAAGTGGTCAGGACCATTTAAAGTGACACATATATTTTAGTATGGAGGCATAGAACTTGAAAATGAAAAGGGTGAACGGTTCAAATAAAATGGACAACGATTGAAGTTATACATGGGATTCTTGTAACAACCCGTATCCGAAAAAGGGTATTAAACTAGATTTTAGAAGTTGCATGTGCCAGCCACGGAGGCCAACCACGGCCCGTGGGTTGAACCACGGACAGTAGGTAGGTCAGTGGATTGGTCACCTTGCTAAGGTGAATTGAGGATCAGGACAACGACTCAACCTACGGACCGTAGGTCAGACCACGGTCCGTAGTCAAGGTCCATGATTTGGAGCCCAAAAACCAAGCCCATAAGTCCATCCACGGTCCACCAGGATGGACCATATGTCAGACCACAATCCGTCGACTAGGTTCGTCGGTGGCTACAGTCAGTTATTATACAGGGTTAGTTGGGTCTTTTCCTAATTTACTAATTTATATACTATGTCATTTTTCCTATATTTAGGACCTCTATATAAACTTTTTTAACCCCAAATTCACCCCATTTACTTCATTCTCCTAAATTCACAAAAGAATCCAAAATCCACTCAAATATTCTCTCTCTAGAAACTTGAAGAAGAAGAAGAAGGAATCACCAAGGATTTGTAAGCTAACCGTTCAATTCCTCCATTGAAGGCTAGTAATTAGAGACAAGGTATGATAGTTTTCATCCATGGATTTCTTTCATCCATGGACTTCCTAAATCTCTCTATTTCAAATGGTCAAATTCTCCCCAATTTGGTAAGGGTTTTCTTCAAATAGCATGGTTTCTTATCATTATTGATTTAAATTCTTTAATTATGATCTTCTATGTATGAATTGATGAATTGAAATAATTTTATGATGAATTCCCCTATGAACCCATGTGATCCCTATGTTTTGAAGTTATGAACTATATGTTGAGGGATTATGATCTTCAAGGAAGAGTTTTATGAAATTGAGCATGTATTACTAGTTTTGCATGTATTTGTGATGAATTCCATATCTAACCCATGTATTATAAGAGTTTATGATGGAAAGGGGGTTTTGACCTCAAGAGGTAAAGTATAGACTTATGCATTGATTATGAAAATTATGCTAATGTTTTAAGGGTTCTTTGAGAGTAAAGTACCAATGATGACGTTGTTTTTGTGTACTTGAAAGGACATTCTCGTATACAAATAACTAACATGATATGAAAGGTTTTGTCACGTAGAAAGGATTCTTAGGTTGAAAGACTTTCTCACCTAAATAAATCAAGAATAAGAGCCATCCTAATGAAACTAACTTTAATCGGTATACCAAGGGCGCCCTTTCATGGGTAATGAAGTTAAGTAGGAAATGACTATTCCATGGGAATTGATGTTTAGAACCGAGTGGATATTGATAGTGAGATTTAAGCTCTCCCGTAGTAGAGGCCGACTTTTTCAAAGCAATCTCATGAGATGGAAGATCCCCCGTAGTAGAGGCTGGATTTTTAGCAGCAATCTCCTTATTCCATAAACTATGTGCCTACATAGGTTGATTATCTAGTGGATCCACTTAAGCTAGATGTTCTAGGTTCTACCTTAGGGAAGTGTTACCACTTTTTTGGTGTGGGAGACACCGGGGGATCATGTTATAGCTCACATGGTCTCATGTCGATTAAGGATACTTCCCACAACAAGATTAATAATGAACTAAGACATGCTTAAAGAAGTATCTCGTAGTGTTCAAAGGTTTAAAAGATGATGCTTGCTTACATTGAAGATGATATTATGACTTATGTTTTCCAACTATCTCATATGATGTTTTAACTTGACAAATTGCATGTTATGAAATGAAATGTCCCTTTTAGAATGTTTTAAATGTTTTATGCAAGGTTATAATACTTGGTACATTGTATTGTACTAACGCATACTTTTGCCTACATTTTTCCCAAAAGTAGGGTCCGACAGTCAGGGTCGACAGTTTTGTGGCTAGAGCTTGGTGAGTCCTCATGGTTCAAGGAAGAATTTCCTATGTTTACTTTATTTCGTGTATTTCACTTTTGAACATGATGTATGGGCTAGGCCCAATTTCATTCTATTGTATTAGATGGCTATGATGAGACATGAGTTTAGACTTCCGCTATTCTTTTATAAAAATGTTTAGACTTGAAATGTTGTTTTACTCTTATCGTTCTATTTCTTTTGTTAGGAAGACTAAGTGACTTGTATGGAGTCTTCGGGGTTCTATACGCCATGTTACATCTAGGGGGTACCTCTGGGTCGTGACAAACTTGGTAATTATAGCACAAGGCTTAGAATGGTCCTAGGATGTCACATAATCCACATCTACTAGAGTCTTGTTCATGAGTGTGCAGCACACCACATTTATGAATGAGAGGCTACAAGATGAGTAGGAAACTCTACTTCTTTCATTACTATTAAGTCGTGCGATAGAGTTTAACTCTATAAACTCTCTCTCCTGATCCTTATCATATGTTCTTCAGGATATGGCTACCCTAAGAGCTTATGCAGAAGGAATGTGAGGGAGAACGAGGAACATAAATATATTCCCCAAGCTCCTCAAGTTCCGGTCGATCCTTTGGCTGAACAAGTACCCAATGTGGGCCGCTTTCTAAGTGTTGGCTCAAGCGGCGATGGAACAAAGCAAATAGTAAGGTTACAGTTCCCATGAACCCAAATGTGGGTACAACGACTTCAAGGGTGAGGGACTTCACAAGGATGAACCCTTCGGAGTTTTATGGTTACAAAGTTGAGAAAGATCCTCAAGAGTTTATCAATGAGGTCTATAAGGCTTTGAAGATCATGTGAGTTACACCAGTAGATAAAGCACAGTTGGCCGCTTATCAACTAAATGAAGTGGCTCAAATATGGTATAATTAATGGAAAGAAGGGTGACCGGAAGATGTGGGTCCTCTACATTGGGAGAAGTTCAAATCCGCCTTTCTTGATAGATTCTTCCCCCTATAGATGAGGGAAGCCAAGGTGTTCGAGTTCATTAACCTCCAGCAAGGGAGTATCAGTGTGAGGGTGTACTCTCTAAAGTTCACCTAATTGTCGAAATATGCACAATGGTTGTGTATTCAAGGGCTAGAATAAGTAAGATCGTTTTGGGGGTGTCCAAAACGATGGTTAAAGAGTGCGGAACCGCAATGCTCATTCATGACATGGATATCTCTCTACTCAGGGTACATGCACAACAAATTGAGGAGGGAAAGTCTAGAGGGGTAAAAAGGGATAAGACCGATGATGCTAACTGTCACGACCTGAGAGCACCCCTAGTCGTAACACGGCGTACTTGACCCCGAATGGGTCTCACATAAGCCCTTAGTATATCATGACATAAGAACATAGCAAAAATGCGGAAAATTTAAAACTTTTATTTACAATTGAAGTCTTTATAAAATGTGACAAAGTCTATGACACTATGTCTCAAACCATCTATAGAATAGATTTAAAACTCTTTAATACAATCTTAGGGACACGACCCTTACATAATTCTAAAACATAAAAGAACGACATAAAATGGACATGTGGTCTAGTCCTCGAATACTATGAGGACTCACCAATCTTCTTCTTCTTGATCTACAAAGGTCCTAGCCATGAGGATAGAATCCAATATCTCCAAAGCCTACACTTACAGAAAATGTAGAAATATGGGTTAGCACAAAATGTACTAAGTATGGAACCCATGCAAGAAAATCCTTAAAACATGCATAAAATGGACATTTAGTTTAAAACCATCTTCCATGCCACTTTTGAACATCATCTTTGAAATAGTTGGAGAATGTAGATCATAAGACAAACCATGCACAATTCATCATAACATAAAGGATATCATCATGATTACAAGTATAGACTTCAACACAACCTAATGCATACTCCAATCCTTACAAACATAGTTTACATTCATAAACACATACCAAGATCATACCATCATAATAGAACTATCACATGAGTAACTTTAAGTTAAACTTGTGCAATGCATAGCTAGGATCCCATAATCCTATCTACTCTAATTCTTGCTTTTGGGCTACCATGATCATACATAACATAAGTTCACACCACATGTATGCAACCCAAAGTCATACTAGTGCAATGCAAAGGTAAGATCCCATAACCCTACCAAATACTAAGTATCATGTTTAGACCACCAACAACAAACATATCTTACTTTTAGTTCATTCATAACCAGCATACATAAGTAAGGAAACATTCATGATCATAGCTTGAAATATATAAAGTTAACTTTAACATTCATTCACGATATACATACATAATTAATAAGTCTTCATAATATAAGAGGACCTAACCATAACCCCTCTTAAAGTCCACTTGTGCAATGTATGAGTAAAGTCATATACCCTCACTCATACCAAGTAGTACCTCTTAAGGAATCATAATTAGAGTCCATGTTCTTATTTTAGCTCGTATTCGCATCATTTTATGGATAATAGCCTTAACCGACATAGACCATGTGAGCTACATGGAATCCGGTGTTCTACCCCCACACCGGAAAGAGGTGTCTTGCTTGCCTAAGGTAGGACGTACATATTAGCTTTTAGGTGGATCCACTAGCTAAGACCTATGTGGGCGCATAGTTATGGGATATGGAGATTGCTACTAGAAACCTTATACTACTAATGTGCGGGTTTCCATCTCATGAGACACTATAATGTGAACCCAACTACTAACGTGATGGAACCCATCTCATATTCATATCCACTCGGTGCTAGGAATAATTCCCTTTAAAAATTACTTTAAGTCTTTACTTAAGTTCATGTTCAATAGAGAATGCACTAGTCACTCAAACCAACATTCATCATATTAGCTCAAAGATTCATTAAGTGAGAATATCCATTCACTTTAGAACCATCAATAAATGAGTAAACCTTTCACATTATCATTCATAGTATTTTCATGAGAATTAGCCTTTCAATCAACACAATAATACGACCTTAGTCATAACATATCATACATACATAAAAACTAAGCACCTCCACCTTTCAGGTGGAACAACATGATCATGTACATTTCATGCATAATAGTATGTAAAGGTGCATATGAGAACTAACCTTTAAATCAATACCATACATACATTATCATCACAGACACTTCCTTCTCAAGTGTTCACAAGCATGTACATAATGCCACAATCACACATAATACACAGATATTGCATTTAAGAGTCACATTGAGTCAACACCTTTAGCATTCAACATATATAACATAAATACAACCATGACTCAAGTAATAAATTCATTTCATGCATAAACTCATGTGATCATATTATATGTTGTGTGGGTGAAGTCTTTGCACAATAATGTCATATACAACTTCAACCTGCATAATAGCTTCCTTCTTTAAGCCTAAGCATCCTTAACTTATTCATATTAGCTTTTACCATTTAAGCCTTAGGAATTATCTTCATATTATGAGCTTTACTCTCAATCCATGCCTCACGTTATAATCATATAAACCTAACTCTCTAGGTACACTTAACTACTTACTTCATTCTTACTAAATTATAGACATATAGCATCAAGTAAACTAGATCACAATACTACTTCAACCAAGATCCCTCACCTATAATACCTAATCAAGTTAGTTCACGTCTACAAGATTCATTCATAAGCAATTCATGTGTACGTGATCTAATATAAGGAAATTCACTAAGAATTTCATCTATTTTAAATGTTCACATCCAACCCTCAATTTGCCTCTTTCATGACATAACCCTAGAGTCTTAGGTTAATCAAGAATATAGGTAGATTCATACTTAGATCATGTAATTACATCATAATCAACTCACACTAAATCAATTGAATCAACTTCTAATAACATTCATTGTGTAGGGAAGAGAGAGCCATAGCTAGGTTTGGTTAAAAACTCATGGATGTTTTGTAATTCAAGTTATAATCATCTAAAATCAGTAGTATAGTCAATATAAAACATAATTCAATGTTAACATAATCCATTGTCAAGCTTTCATCATCAATCAAGTCATACCCTAGTTCACAATTTGGGAAGAAGGGGAAATCATAGGTTCAAGGGAAATTTTTGTCAAACATCAATAATATATTAATACAACCATAAATCATCTTAAACAATCATAATAAATCATAATTAAACAATTGAATTCGTTTTGGAGGAAGACCCGTGACTAGATTTGAAAACCCTAGATTTGGGGAATTTGAAAACATAGTTGAAGGGGCTTCTTGGTGATAGCTAACCAAGAATGAAAATCATAAATACCTTAGGTGTAGAATCCCATCAAATTCATATGAAAAAGTCTTCTTCTTGAAGGTCTAGCTTGATCCCGTCCTATGCTCTTCAATGGAGTCTAGAGAGAGAGATTTTTGGGAGGAGATGAGTCTTCTTTTAATTCCCTAAGAAGTGACTTAATTGAAGGAATTCAAGTCTAAAGAGGTTATATTCTTGCTACGGAAGGAATAAAATATTGTGGACTCAACTTTGGAAAGGAACTAAGGACCCACAAAGTTTAAACTTAAAAGTTTGCACCAAACCTGTCTAAGCTCGCCCTTTGAACTTCATGGCTCTCTAAGGGCAATATGCGACTCGCCCAGTGGACCCTTGGCTCGCCCATTTTTCCAGCCTGGCAGTGCTTCACTATTTCGGGCATAACTTTTTACTCCGAGATCGGAATTGGGAAAACTCGGTGGAATTGGAAAGAGGACTTAGAGACCTTTAATTGTATAAGTAATGTCCCACCTAATTCGTTTTGAGCTAAGAGATATCATCGTTTGAAGTTGACCCTACACTCTAAGTCAAATGCAAACCCTTCACGGACTACTTCACGGTCCGTGTGGGGATTCACGGACCGTTGTGATGCCCTTGGCCCTTGACCAGTAGCCTAGCTTGCCATCCCTTAACCCTTTTCACGACCTTGCTCGCCCAATGGACCCTCTTGGCTCGCCAAGGGCACTAGGCGACTCGCCAAGTGAACCCTTGGCTCGCCCAAATTTCCAGTGAACTCCAAAAATGGGCAGCTCACTAGGCGATCTTGAGGGACCAATGGGCGACTCGCCAAGATGGTTGGCGAGTTAAGGCTTAGTTCGACCTTTGGTCCAGTACCTATGCTGGGAGGGACAGCCCACTAGGTGACCCAAGTACACTTTGGTGCATCGCTAAGTGGCTTGGGCGCCCATGCTGCCAATCGCCAACCTATCCAAAGAGAATCAAGTTCTCCTTCACCCTTCCTTTATAGCTTAGGCTCTTTCCCGCTTCCTAGGTTTGTCAACCCAATATACCAAGACCTATGTTAGCCTATAAGGGTATGGGGTGTAAGATGTGCCTTGACGTTCAACCATTAAACCCCTCATTCTAAGCACGGGAAGTCAATATACAATCTGAAACCAAACACCAAACTCAGAAGCTCCGACGTTAGGCTCTAACTTCACCTATTAGTTTCCATTAGACTCTAGCTTGGTCTTACTAATTTTCTGGGTTGTTACTTTATCTCCCCCTTAGGAACATTCGTCCTCGTATGATACTTTAAACACTTAATGGAAATAAAGACTCAAGACTAGTAGCCCATCATGCACGAAACATTATTAATGCACAACTTAAGATTCACTATTCAAAATGAGCACTTATTCATGAGGTAACATCAACTCCAATTCAATCATGATCAATGCAATACAAGGAAGTAGGAACTACATCTACAAACTCATTATGCATTATATGCAACATATCTCATGTTCATAGGAGGAACTACCTTCTTCTAGTGATAACATGCTCAACATACTTAATGGAGCTCATATGCAATCATAAAAGCATTTCATTCAAGGAGGAATTCACAACTCCTAATTAAAACATGCTCATATAACCTTCTCATGAAGTTCAATAGGCAAATCCTACTCAATGCACTAAAACATGAGGGAAACAATGAACATAAACTCATTTTCTTTCAAAACACTAGTTTTCATGAATATGCATCACCTAAAGAAGTCATGGCAACATATAAGCACATAACAACAATGTTAGCTAGGCACACCATCTCCCCCTTAGGAGTGAGCCTATATCAACACTTCCAAATATCACCAATCACATAATCATAGGAGGAACTATCTTTTCCCAACTAAAGCAAGCTAAATCACAACAATATGGAGCCAATATGCCCTTTCATCAAAAGAATAACAAAGCATGTTCATCAAACCATCTCATGAAGTCAAATGAGCCATCACCATACTAAGATGTACTACTACATGAGGAACATAAAAATCATCAAAACTCATTTTCTCAAAAATCGTGAATCAATCAAGAACATGCATAATCATAAGGAGATCATGAAAACACATAAATCACACATGACTCCAAAACATGAAACTAGCCACAAGGAACTCTTGGTCTCAAGCTAGAATAGGAATAGAAGGAAATGATGAGGATATCAGGACTCTCAATCAAAATTGCTATCCAAGCACATGATCTCCCTCTTGGGAGCAAGCCCCCTTTTTCTAAAACCTCAAATACTACTCCTTTAAAGCAAACTCAAGCATTACATAGGCTCATTAAAACCTTACCGGACTCTAAAACTAATAGAGGTCTAATAACCATGCATCCAAACCCTACCAAGGTTAATAAAAGTAACTCTAACGGACAAGGGAACCATAGGACACATATATCATCCAAGACTCCAAATCATAAAATGAGTCAAGGTGAACTTATCATCAAGAGCTAGAGCAGGAATATGAGGGAACATAAGGATATTGGGACATTGTGGCCCTTGGCCTCCCAAATAAGCACTTTCAACTACAACCCTTACTAAAATATCATCCCCATCAGAAGCTCCTAATGGCCCAGTTGGGTTCAAAATCAATAAAAGTCTATCAACAATGCATCCCAACATTACTAACTTCACTCAAGATTTCATATGAGCCTACAAAACCGGGACTAAGCTACCCAAACTCAAAGCACTTCTCAAGGTGAGTATTCCAAGCCAATCTAAATCATGGACATCAAAGACACTCAAATGACTTTATCCTCAAGAAAATCATCTTCCTCATGGAAGTAAACTTATGCGGACTTTTCTAAGCACCATTTCATTCAACTCTAAGGTCGGGTCAAGTCATCACTAAGTCTTTACATCTATTACACAAGGTGATTCTGGACCATGGTAAATTACATTTCTATCCTCTTTTAAAAGAGTCTACTCACTCAACATCTTTAGGCACCACTTAAGCACCACTATTCCACCAATCTGTAAACATTCCTCGAAACTCATCAAGACTAAGCCGGGTTCTCCCAACAACTAAACATACCTCACAATCAGCCTGCTAGGTCGGCACCCTCTCGGGGGGGGGGGGGGGG
>JAJOOO010025669.1:0-40627 GCA_029582685.1 Solanum piurae | reverse complement strand
GGTCCTCAGTTTACCTCTCATTTCTGGAAGTCATTTCAGAAGGGTCTTGGTACTCAGGTTAACCTTAGCACAACATTTCATCCACAGACGGATAGTCAAGCAGAGCGTACCATTCAGACCTTAGAGGACATGTTGAGAGATTGTGTGATCAACTTCAAGGGTAGTTAGGATGATCACCTTCCTCTTATTGAGTTCGCCTACAACAATATTTACCATTTCAGCATTCAGATGGCCCCTTATGAGGCATTGTATGGGCGTAGATGTAGATCTCCAGTTGGTTGGTTTGAAGTAGGTGAAGCAGCCTTGATAGGACCAAATTCAGTCCTTGATGCTATGGAGAAAGTGCAACTCATTAGAGATAGACTTAAGACTTCCCAGAGTAGCCAGAAGTCTTATGCAGATGTGAGAAGAAGGGAACTAGAGTTCCAAGTTGATGATTGGTTTTCCTGAAAGTGTCACCTATGAAGGGGGTGATGAGATTTTGAAAGAAAGGGAAGCTCAGTCCCATATATGTAAGCCCTTACCAGATCTTGAAAAGGATTGGTAAAGTGGCTTATGAGTTGGATTTGCCAGCAGACTTAGCAGCAGTGCATCCGGTTTTTCACATTTCCTTTTTGGAGAAATGTGTGGGTGATCCAACATCCATAGTGCCATTAGAGAGTGTGGCTGTAAAAGATAGCCTTTCATATGAGGATGTACCGGTTGAGATTCTCGATCGTCAGGTTAGAAGGTTGAGAAACAAAGAAGTCGCTTCAGTCAAGGTTTTTTGGAGGAGTCAATCTGTAGAGGGAGCTACTTGAGAAGCAGAAGCAGCCATGAAGTCCAACTATCCTCACCTCTTTCCTTCTGATTCCACTCCAGCTTGAGGTAATAGTTCCTATTCAGTTTTTCAGTCATTAATGCATAAATTCAGTCTTAGAATCATGTTCCTTCAGCTTGTACTTGCATTTTCAGCGTATTTGCATGTTCATGGAACTCAGTTCAGTCATAAATTCAATTCTCAGTGTTTAGGGGTAGGGATTGCAACCCTCTCCCTCCATTTCGGCTAGTTTAGTCTTCATTCGAGGACGAATGGTCCCAAGGGGGAGATAATGTAACACCCCGTATCCGAAATATACTAGATTGCATATTTTTGGTGTTGCAGGTGGCACCCACGGGCACCATCCACGAACCGTAGGAGGACCCACGGTCCGTGGTTCCTGTCAGCAACCTCCACCAGAACTCAGCCCAAAAATTCGGCCAAGTGTTCACCCACGGCCGGACCTACGGTCCCTAGGTCAGGTCACGGACCGTGGTTCGTGTCCGTGGATCGATGGCCCAAAAGCCCAGCTTCAGTCTTGATTGACGGTTAACCAGCACATACTCATCAGTCGATACACAATCCGTAGATCTGACCGTAGGTAAGGGTCATCAGCCAGTTAGCTGAAAATTGTTGATGGGTCAACTTCATATGGTCATAAGTTTTAGCACAAAAGGAATTATGTGTCCCATGACCTATGATATGATAGAATTCACCCATTAGGTCCCTAGAATTCATTCAGTTTCTTGATTCCCTTATTATGAATAGACTTAGGGTTTCTAGAATTACATCAAATCATCATAAATTAGTTATTAACATGTTCCAAATCATATTATCATGTTATTACATTGTTTATTGCATGAATTTCAGAACCCTAGCTATGTATTTCTTTAGTTCTTGAATTACACATGCTAGGTCGGATATTTCAGTATTCAGTTATACATGCCTCAGTTTATGAATGCATCATTATCAGATTAATTGTTGCATTCTCAGTTTGCATGTTCAGTTCGAGCTATCCAGTATTTACAGAAATTCAGTCATAACAAATTAACTACTTAGTTCATTGGGAGTAGCATAATAGCGAGTTGGACTAGGGTTCAGCGTACCCATATAGTCCCAGAACTACGAGCCACGTAGGTGTAAGTTCCCTCCGTGGGCAACATCAGTTTAGTGATCACGCCAGCATGCCTCTATACCTCCGGCAGGGTGTATTGTGTCCTCTCGATGGGGCGTATACATCGACTCCACATTTAACTCATGTGATTTTATGTCGGTTATTAGTTGCTCCCACAGTTCAGTCAGATTCTATTGCATTGACCATTTATCAGTATATTCAGTATTCAGTCTCAGCATGTTATAAATTGGTCATTGCATTCAATTAGCTCAGTATTCACTATCTATATCATGTTGAGATTATTTCATTGTTTTATTACTTTGTTCAGTTATATGTTATTTTAGCTTTACTCTATCCTGGATGCTCAGTACCTTTCAAGTACTGACGCATACGTGCGCTACATCTTCTCGTGATGTAGGATCAGGTTCTCAGCATCCAGATCACGCTTAGATCAGTTCCCGATCTCCAGTTCAGCAGCATCAATGGTGAGTCCTCATTCTTTGAGGACAATAATCATGAGTTTCTTTTCAGTATTTTAGTCATTTAGTTTCAGTTTTGCTAGACTTAGCTGGGGCCTGTCCCAGCATTTCTAGTCTGTTAGAGGCTATTTTCATACATAGTTAGATTCAGCTTAGTATTGAGTTAATATCTTCTTTGTATTAAAATCACCAGTTTTCATTTATCTCAGTTATAGTATATGGATATTCCCCATCTTTTCATGTTATTTATGATTTAGCTTCCGCATCAGTTTATTATCTTTATTATGCTCATGATCATGCGAACATGGTTAGCTTGGGATCACTTGTGGTCCTAGGTCCCGTGTCCACATCTCGGGGGAGTGACAAATCCCATCTCCATATTCGTATTTTCGTGTTATTTGTTGTTGTAGCTGTTAGTTACAAACAAACCCCCTTGATATTTGACACTTGTGTCACCGCAAACTTGAATTATGTTTTTCTTTGTAAATGTTTTTAGCTATGATTGACTAGAGCCGATTCTTGCTTTTCTATTTATTCTCGATTACAAACCACTTCCTTGGGGCTCGTCCCCAACTCACTAGTTGGGTTAGATTACTATTTAACTATTGTTGACGCTTAATATTGGATGAAGTGTGTTTGATAACTTTCTAATCAATAGTCATAGGCATAATCTATACATTCAGAAGAACATAATGTTAGAGAAACATTTCATAAGTCACCTCAAGGCAAGATTTTGCAATGCACGAATAAGACCCTATAATCCCACCCATGCTAAGCAAGTCATTTTAGGCCCTCATTCATTTTTATCATCTTTTGATCTCATCCTTAGTTTATTTTTCATATAAAAGGGTACATTCTCCTTTAGTCACACATATCAAGGAAATAAACTATAGCGACAACCAAGTTAGGCATAAATCATACAAGTAGTCCTTATATCAAAACATACCTACAATACTTCCTTGAAGTGTCCTTGGTTCATTATTCATTTTAATATTCTTATTGTGGTAGTGGAAAGCATATGTCATAGTATAATCAACATATAGATCATCATAACATAAGAGAACATACCATGAATACCCTCAAAGCATACTTGTGCAATGCATGAATAAGACCCCATATATCTCACCCTTGCTATGTAAAGATTTTTGAGTAACCATAGATCATAATTCATATTATTGTTGTCGGAATAAGAATTAACTGACATAGACCATGTGAGCTTAACATGGAATCCGGTGTCTACCCCACACCAAAAAGGGGTTGTCCTACTTGCCTAAGGTAGAATGATACTCATAGCTTAAGTGGAACCAATAGCTAAGTAACCTACGGGGGCACATGGTTTATGGGATAAGGATATTTCTACTAAAAACCCGGACTCAACTAGCATAAAAGGTTTTCATTTCATGAGATACATACTTTGGGAACCCGGACTCAACTAGCATAGAAGGAATCCATTTGGAAAGTCGGACTCAACTAGTGTAAAAGCTTTCATTGGGAAGCCGGACTCAACTAGCGTTAAATCTTCCATGTCATATTCAATATCCACTCAGTGGTAAGCATTAATTCCCATGGAGTTAATATTAAGTCTTGACTTGAGTTCATATTTATGAAATAATGTCTTGACACTCAATCAGACATAATTCATAAGATAGATCATTAGATCATGCGTGAGAATAACCTTTCACCGTCCATGCCTACATATAGATTCAATAGGTGAGAAAGCCTTTCAACCTTAGAATCACTATATTGTGAGAAAATCTTTCACATCATATCATATTAATACATAAGTGTGTATATGAGAATAACCTTTCAACAACACAACAAGTAGATCATGATCATATTCACTTTCAAAGTGTTCTTAAAGCATCTACATAACCTTCATAAAACATGCATAATATCATATCTTTCCCTTTTAAAGGTCAAACCTCATATCAAATCAACACATCTTGAATGACTACATTAGACATGGATATTATCATAATTCAAGTAGCCCAATTACTACAAGCATAATCTCATACTTCACCTCCTTGAGGTTCAAAACAAACTTTCAATCATCACACTTAGGGATCAAGCACTAGACATGGATATCATCTTACTCGTGTGATTCTATCAGTTCATGCGTTCAAACATTCATGAGGTAGATTAAGTGGGTAAGGTACTTCCACAACAATTCTATCTAATAGTCTACCATTATCATATAAGCTTCTCTCTCAAAGCCATAGCATTCATAATTCGACATATTAGCCTTACTCTTAAAGCCCTAAAATTAATCATCTATGACTACAAGCTTTACTCTCAAGCGATACTTCTCATGAGAACCTCATAGACCTAAGTCTCAAGGTATTCTACTCAAATGCTTCATACTTAACCAATTCTAATCACATATCTTCATATAGACTCAATCTCAACACTACTAATCATGATTCATCATATAAGCCCTAACCTAATAAAATCATGTCTACAAGATTTACTTTTAAGAAATTCATATCTAGGTGCTCTAATCTCAAGCAATTCATAAAGTAATTCATCAATCTTAGAAGATCACATCTAAGCCCTCAATTTTCCCTTTCATGGCATAAAACCAAACTATAAAAATTTCACCCTAGAATCTTAGGTTAATCAAGAATACATGCATAATCATACTAAAAACATGTATTTACATCATAAACAATCATAAATAATCATAAACATTCATAATCCACTCTATTGGATCACAACCCATAACATTAGAAGAAACCCTAGTTAGACTTGAGGAATTCTTCTTCTAATTGGGGAAAACATGGGGGCTTCATGGATGAAAGGGATTCATGAATGAATAAGACATTATACCTTAATTACAAAGCCTATAAATCTTGAAACAATGGATTCTTAACTTGACCTAGCTTGACCCCTTCTTCATCTTCTTCTTCTTTCTAGAAAGAGGATTTTTGACAGGGAAATGGGTTTCGTTTGGGGGTTTAGAAATAATGATTTAGGATGACTTAATTAAGGGTCTAAGGGCTTTATATAGGTTGTCTATAGTAGAGTAAAACGACACCACTTAATCCCTAATTAAATCCGGAATGACCCCTTAGTCCCCAACTTAACAACATAAAATCACACACTGCCCCCACCCACGAGACCCTAACCATGGGGCGTGGTTTGACCTATGACCCGTGCTGGTTGGGCGTGGTTGGGTTCTGAGGGTTGCCAAGGCAGGCTAGGGACCTACAACTCCATCCATGTGGCGTGGGTACTGCCCATGGATACTGCCTTAGGCAGATTCTAAGAGTGGCTCACCCACACTGCCCACCTACAGGGAGTGGTTCCATCCATTGAGCGTGGATGGCCTCGTGGATGGCACTGTTTTTGGGCAGTTCTAGGGTCCTCCTCAAGGACCCATGGTTGGTACAGTGGGGGTCGTGCCTTGACGTTCTAATATAAAACCCTTTATTTTTAAGTATGGGGAGTTACGTGTAAGACTCTAACCCTCATGTTAAGCTCTAGTTTAGCCTACCAGTTTCCGGGGTGTTACATTGATATAATGGGATTTGTGTTGTTGTGACTTATTGACATTATTCAAGTTCAAGATACTAGTACATTATCCCTAAATGAAGCAATTGTTAATTTACTTGCTCAACATTCTTTGAGTCCATGAAGTGTGCGTGGAAAATGTTACGATGGGTCAAGAAATATGCAAGGTGAGGTCAATGGCCTTAAAATATTAATTAGGCAATAAAGTAATTCTGCTCATTCCATCCATCGATTTTCTCATCAATTTCAACTAACTCTTGGTGGGGTCTTTAAAAAGTGTGTTAGCTCTTTAAGATCACAGTGAAGAATTTCTCACTATACAATCTTACATCATTATCGTGTTGAAGTATTTTGCAATATTACTGATTGGCAACTTCAAGAACTTAATGATCTTTTTAATGAGGTGGCTAGATATTTGCTCCATGGAGTTGCTTGTTTGAATCTAGTTAACTCATTTTCAATTTTGACATAAAAATAATAATGAAAATGACTGAATTATATCTAGATGACTTTGATGAATTGAATATGAATACTCTTGAGAATCAAATTGCAAGTTACATTGTTGATGTTCCTGATGTTGTTGAGAGGATTTCCGATCTAAATGGACCTTTTGATCTTTCCAAAAGATTAGTCCGAACACAAAAAACATTCAAATTATACTGTAGTATTTCGCTTAGTGAAACTTGCTCTACATCTACTAGTTTCCACTGCATCCATTGAAAGAGCTTTCTCGGCAATGAAGTTACCAAGAATGACTTACGGAGTCAAATGAGTGTTGATTTTTTAGTGGTTGTTTAGTGCCTTTTTTTAGAAAAAGATGTGTTTGATAGTATTCCTAACGATGCTATTTCTAAGACATTTCAAAATATGAAACCTCGTAGAGTACAATTGTAATGATGTAGGTAGTTGCATTTTCAATTATAAATTATATTTTCATAGGCTTCACTATGTTTTATTATACATTCTATGATGTGATGATTTGTTTTGGTTTATTTGAATAAAAATGTAATATTCTTTGGGTCATTTACAATTTAATTCTACTCTTCTCATGTTTGCATTCTACATTATGTTCGATCTATTTAAGTTTTTAGAAATATGTGCTCTATATTAAGTATTTTTTTATTCGACCCGTTCATATCCGATTCGACCTGTTTATTTGTGGATATTGTTTGCATGCATAATTTTTTTCTTGATCCCCCTTGATTAAAATCCTGCCTCCGCTACTGTGTGGGACCCACGCCAAAATTTCAAGAATTGACCAAGTCAAGAGGTCCAAAACTATGCCTCAAACTTGTGTTCCGAAGATGAACACAATTCGAGGCCTAAAACAGCCTACAACAGCACATGCAAAAAATCAACAAGGGAAGCAACAAAGAAAGATGGACAGAAACTCAGTCACAAAACTCACCTCAAGTGGAGGTCCTTCAAAAGCTCCCAATAACTTCACCACGTCGCCATGCTTCCAACGATCACCCAACACTTTGAATAACCCAAATTTGAGTTCCAAAACTCAAATTTGAAAGAATGAGGGCTAAGCTGAATTTCTTGGTATAAATACCCGAAATTGGTCACCAAAAACCAACAATCTAATCTCTAAAAGTCAGATATCTGGTCGTTCAATGCCTGCACCAGATATAAGCACTTCAGCTGGTTTGCTCAAACTCAGAATTCTCCGATGGGATTTCTGAGATTCATATAGAACTCTGTGCACGCAAAGGAGATATTCTCCCCTATCAAATTCTGCATTCTGGACTCAACAGAATAATCAAAACTTCTATCCGAAGTCGTTCCGATGAAAAGTGGGTCCCATACTAAAGTTTCATTTTACGCTAAAAACCACAAGAATACTCAAAATGAGACCGAAAGCGTAGGGAACCACACAAAAGGTCTTTCAGGACAAAACTTGACATTATAGAGCTAACCGTACCAAAAAAATTCTCATTCGAACACATTTATAAAGAATGTTGATCAAAGTTGTCCCTTTTCTTAAGCTTCAAAGTTAAAATACCTGATGGCAAAAATGATGAGTCTAAGAGTGGGACTCATTTAGGGCTTTGTTTTATTAGTTTTAGTGTCCTCAAATGCCTAATTTATGCTAAAAATTGATGTTAAAGCACTAATTTGTAGGTATGTAGGCTAAGGAGCAAGGCAAGGACACTACTGGGACAAAATGAGCAAACAAGCTAAAGAAGTGAAGAAAAGCGATCCTGGTGATCGCCATGACCGCTCGACGAACCGCCGAATGGCTATTTAGCTCGCCCAAAGTTCTAGCGTGCCAGCCCTGGGGAAGTACCAACTTGGCAGCAAAAGTGGGTAGTTGGTGAATCGTCGAACGACTCCGCGATGGCAACCTTGATCGCCTAAAGTCATCGAACCCCGAGGACAAATGGCCAATGAAAACCGGTGATGGATTGGATCAAACGGTGGATAGCCAACCTGTCCTGCGAGGACCGACTTATCTCACCCAATGGCCTTCAGGCCAGAAATTAGGCAGCTATAAATTGAAGTTTAAAACCGATCATGCCATGATTCAGTAGTCCTAATTCCAAGAGTTAGAGTTTTCTCTTAGTTTTTGAGTTCCATTGTAGACTTTGAATCTTTTGAGGCTCAAACTTGAAGATTTACAAATGGGTCTTTGAGTTTACTCATTTTTGACCATTGTAAAGACTTGGAAACCTTTACCCATATCATGTCTAATGTATTTGGTAATCGTTTCTCTATTTTTATGATGTGTAGCTAAAATCCCAATTCTTGGTGTGTGATCATGTGTTCATTTGTGTAATTATCTTATGGGTATTGTTGTTTGATAATGAAATTAGTGTTTTAATGTGGGTTTAATAATTAGATGAGTTTTAATCTATGAATTGTAGTTGAAAAGGCAATTCTAATTTTGATTTCTTGGCTTGCTTGAAAGAGAGGATTTGGAACCAAAGCTTTATATTGATGATTGTAGGTGTTGGGTAGGTATGGGTTCAGGTCAAGAGAGTGAATCCTAAACTCAATTCTACCCATCTAGCTCGAGAGAGTGGATGCATTAAGGTTGTGGGCTATTTATCTTGTTAAGCTTGTCGATGTTCGAGAGAAATCTCCTTAATCATAATAGTTGTTCGAGAGAAAGCTGTTGCAATTAAAGTCCAGCCTACCCACAATATTCCAGCAAATTATTGTTAAATTTCAATTACCCATATAGCGTATTTACCTTATAAACGATCACATCTCGAGAATTCCTCTTAATATTATTGTTGATGAGTCCACAATTTGGACTCATTTAGGGCTATATTTTAATATAATTAGTGTCCTCAAATTCATATTTTGTCTCAATAACTGATGTAAACCCTTAAGTTTCAGGTATTTGGATTGAGAGACAAAACTTGGACGCTATGAAGCAAAAAGGAACAAAGCGGCTGAAAGTACAGAGAAAAGACTTCCTGAGGATCACCTAAACTATTAGGCGAGTCACAAAAAGGTCCTAAATTCTGCCGAATGTTCCAGTGTGCTCAACCCTGAAGGAGAAGGTCAAGTCTGCAATGAAAAGGAGCAGTCGACGCGTCGCCGAGCAATTCCGCGAAGCAGCACTCTATCGCCCAATGCCTCAAAATGCAAGAATGCTGAAGGCAAAAATAGAAATGCGATGAACCAGACCAAAGGGCAGATCACCGAGTGTGTCGGCGATCCCGACTAACTGCGTCGAGTCATCCTCCACAACACAAATTTTCAAACACTATAAAATCTTGTTTAAATTGTTAGCTTAGTATCAGACTTTAGTGAGAAATTTATTTTTGAGACTAAGAATATTTTAGTTTTATTTCTTAAAGTTTTTGGAGACATTGTGCTTGAACTTGAAGATTTGAAGATTTTCAATTCCAAGAAATTGGAAGTGGGTCTCGAAAAATCTTCATCCTTGACGTGTTTAAAGACTTTATTCATGGTACCCACTTGATGGAAACACTTGTTGGTATCGATTTCTATCTCTTTTTCATGTGTAGCTAAAACCTCAATTCTTGGGGTGTGATTTTGTGAATATGGGTTAAATTTACTTTTGGGTGTTGCTTATTGTTGGTATATTCGCTATTTAAATATGATTTCATTTAGTAGTTGTGTTTGAACTTAATGAGATTGTACTTGCAAATATGATTTCATCTTAGTGTTTTTGGTTTACTCGAGAGAGAGGTTTTAAAACTAAAACTACTAAATCAATAGCCGATGGTTATTGGGTCGTCGTGGGTTCAGCTCAAGAGAGTGAATCCTAGGTCCTCTCCCACACTTTCAACTTGAGAGAGTGAATGGGCTAAGGCAGAGGCTGTGCTTAGATGCGGCAACTCTGTGTTTGAGAGAAACTGAGTTGATTCGGGGTAAGTTGCTCGAGAGAGAATTCACCCACTAAAGTCTAGCCTAGTTACAAATATTCAGCGATGTACTATCAAAAGCATCTACCCAATAGTGTCTTTTATCCTATATTCCTAGTACATCCCAAGAATCCCGTCTCCCTATACTCACATCTTTGTATTTTCGCTATTTTAGTTGTTAATCACTCTAAACCCCCATTGATAATTGACATTCATGTCAACCCCTTAATTTAGTATATTTTTATTCGTTAATATTTACATCTATGATTGATTAGAACTTGATTTTACTTTTCTATTAATTCTCGAAACCACTCCTTATGGGAACGATCCCAACCCTTGGTTGGGTTATATCACTACACGTGATCGTTGGCACTTGAACTGAAGTAGTGTCCTGATACATGAAGTCAAAATGGAGCCACTGCCGGGGAGTGGTGTTATTTGAGAATTTGTAATTAAGTAGGATTTTCGTTCTTGTTAGTCTTAGTTTACTTACTTAATTTTTAGTGTTGTTTTGTTTGTTTGTGTGACTATTTTAGGAAAAATGAGTGAGAATGAAAGCTATGGGTATCAAACGGATCACCCTCTTCTAATATTGTTGAACCTTAGGGACAATCTCCTGACATTCAAGCAAGTAGGGGGTGAAACCATCCAAGAGATTTGACTGAAATTCCAGGCAGTGCTACACCCGTCCCCAAATCATGGGATGTCTGATAAAGTGCTTCTATAGGGGTCTTTGACCCAAAAATAGAAGTACCATTGACCAACTTTTTAGGGTTGCTTGCTACAACAGCCCTATGAAACAGTAGCCAAACTCCTCGACGGCATGGTTAAGACCAACGAGGAAACAAAGAGAAAACAAGAGTGGGCTACAATGTTAACTCAACTGAATTTCTTAACCAAGAAAGTCACAGAATTAGAAGAGTAGTCCAAGAAAAAGTACAAGCACTTTCCCCTTCACAAGTGTGAAAATGGAAAGAAGCAAGAAAGTGGGCAAAATATAAAATTCCTCTCACTCATTCAACATAAGATCGAAGAACAAGATATTGTGTTGGAAGAGATAAAAGAGAACATCGAAATGCTGAATCAGACGACAACTTCCAATTCCATGATTAATCAGCTACATGATGCCCAGATAAACAAACTGATAGGACGTTTGTTTTTACAAAGCAACGAGGAGTCGCCTAATGACACCATGGCCGACTTCGAAGAAGAGGATTAGGTGTTAACTTACGTCGTGCCACGACGTTAACTAAGGAGATATTTTTGAGCAACCCAAAAACCCTTTTTATTGCTTCTTGTTTGTTTGTAAAATAATGGTGTGTTGGTTGTGCAGGATAAAGTGTGGGAAGTGTTAGGAAAGAAGGAGATTGGCGAGCAAAATGGTCCAGTCGGCGCATCGCCGAAGAGGTCAGCGACCCCGACTCAGACCGCCATTGGACTAAAGACAACTTTGAGAGAGAGTCTGTAAACCTTGGTGGGACCAAGAACTTATTGGCGATTCGCCGACCAAGTCGACGATTCCAATTTTTACCGTTGTGTAAACTCCCAAATTGACTGGGAGTTCTATAAAACTCAGTGAAGTAAGTGATTTCTTGGCATGACGCTGAATGGTTCGGCAGTCACGACTAATGTCTCCGAGTGGGCAAGAACTGGACGGTTTTTGAAGCCAATGGTTTAAATTCTCAAACTCTTTTGCTTTTTCATTCTCCCAACTGCAAACCTGCACTTTATTCTCTTTTTTTGCATTCTCTAAGTATTTTAGTCTCGATTTGTGCTCAAAACTTGGATTACATTTCTTCCTACAATTCAATCCCAATTTATTCAGTATCAAAGGTTGGTTTCCGACCCCTGAGCTATTTTTATCGATTTCATACTCAAATGCAATGATTTTGTCATGTTGAATTGTGTTGGGTTTCTATGCTAATAGTTAATTTGTTTGAATGCATGATTTAATTTGATAATCTTGCTCGAGTAGTTGTGACTGTTGGATTCCCGTAATTGTATGCCTTAAACTGGATTAAAATTTGAAGGGTTGTGTTTGGGTTCTATGGGTCCTAACTTAATTGCACTAGTGCATGCTTTGATTTTGTTTTCGGTGGTTGCGGGATTGAATTCGATAAGTTGGGTTGAAAATAGGCACGTTGAGCCAACTGGCGAGCTGGGTCGAGCTCACCGAACCACTCGACGACTCGCCTAATGTCCCTATCTCACCCTTGATTTCATTCGTTATTTGATGATTGATTCTGGAACCTTGAGTGAGAAGCTTGATGTCGCCAAAAGCACTCGATGACTTGCTGAAAGACTTTTCTTTCACCCTTTGTCTGCACCCTTGAACCTTTATGCACTGGAACTTTCGGTGGGCCTGTCCTTGTTCACCGAAAGCTATCAGTGACATGTCGAGTGGTTCCCCCATTGCCTACTTGCTTCAATTTTAGAGATAATTCCTTCGGCGAGCTCGATCTAGCTCGCCCAAGAAATTCAGCGATTCACTCTCTGGTTTGGAGAGTCTGTCTGAGATTGTTCTGCTGTGATTTTGTTTAATTTTTTCTAACTTCTCTTTCAAATTTTGCAGACATGACTAAATCAAAAGCTGCTGAAATAATAACACTAGCCCAAGAGAAGTCCAAAGGGATTGCGATAAATGAGGATGCAACTATGTCGAAAGGCAAAGCTACGAAACCACCCACAACCACTGGGAAAGGCAAGGGCAAGAGGCCCACTTCTGCTAGGAAGACCATTATCCTAGACCCTAATATTCCTTCATGGGACCGGGGAGTCTGCAGAGCGGTGCACGTCTTTTTCGCAGGTTCACACTCAGCAGAACTTGGTGAATCTGGCACTACTATTCCTCCTGAGGTGACTCCGAGCACTGATGCCCAAGTCCAGCATGCTACTCCGGGGACTGAGGCCAAGACAGATGAAGAGACTGCATAGATATGATCCCCTCTTTACCTCCTTCTCTGCCTTTCTTTATTTTAAATTCTGGATATAATGTTATTTGCATTTGAGGATAAATGGTTTTTATTTGTGGTGGGGTGAGGCCCACCTTTTGTGTGAATATTGATGTTCGTGTTTTGTTGATATATTTGGGTCATTGTGTTTTATACTTCTTTTCGTGTATGTTTGAGCTTGTGGCTCCTTGATTTTAAATTGAAAATGATTTTTGATCCTTCAGAAAAAAATTTGCCACCTCTTGTATGTACTTGAATGTGGTTGTTCTTTAGCAAATTTGAGTCTCGGTTTTGATCAATATCGATGACTCAAATAGTGCTCATAATCGAACGAACATGAATGTGCGGCTACGATGAAACCAAGTGAATTTACATAGTCAATATGTGAACTCTTTGCATCTCGTTGTGACTAGCCAATAATCGAATTGATTCTCTTGTGATGAACGTTTCACACTAGCGAAAGTTTGGGGTCTTGTTTGACTTTGGTTTCGATGCCTTGTGTGATGAGCTTATTGTGAACTATGCATGATAACACCTAGAATTTACCCCGTTGGTCTAGTCCACTAAGTAAGGCTATCTCTTGATATGATCTTAGGCAACTTCGAAGAGTGTGAGCCAATTTGACATATACCTTTTTTGTGGCCTACCTTGCGAGTGTGTGAACCTTTGTTGAACACCCCTTGAGCCTTACCTGGCTTTGGAAGAAACTTGATAAAAACATGACCTTTCCTAATCCGCTACCTATAATCCTTGTGAATTTCGGTCGATCGAATAGCCAACTTAGGCCAAAAGCCTAAGTTGGGGGTGTGGTGAAAAGAGAAGGCAAGTCAAGAAGTGCAAGTGAATAAAGTTATGAGAAAAGAAAAGAAAAAGAAAAAGAAAAAGTCGTGAAATAAAGTTATGAGAAAGAAAGGGGGTTCCGAACAATCCATGGAAGTGAATAATGGGATGACTTATGAAAACTAAATAAAATGATGAAAGAAGAGGAAAGGGAGTGTTGAAAACACCACATTTCATGAGGATAAAATTCACTAAGCCTAAATGACCATACCATTGCACTCAACCCCATTACAAGCCTTGAAAAGACATTTTTGATCTTGAGTGAGCTGAAACAATTGTTCATTGGAAAATACGGGCAAACTTACGGGTGAAAGCATGCATTGTGTTCTTCTTTGTGAGAGTGAGCATTGCATTTCATTCCGGAACTTTAAATGATTTAACCATTGTGTGTGAATATGGAATCATTCTTTGTGTGAGGGAATTTGAATACCTTTGTTGAGCTCGAAGTTGCATTTGAAGCAAGTATAGTGAGCCTGAGAATTTTTGATAATGGTGTGTCACAACTTGAGTCTTTGAGTATACAATTGATCCTTGCATGAGTAAGTTGAGCCTTGTTGTGTACATTCATGATTGAGTCTTGTGTAGCACTGTTTGAGACATCCTTTTTGAACTGTTGAACTTGAGTTTTACTTGAGGACAAACAAAAGTTTAAGTTGGGGGTGTTGATGAATCCACAATTTGGACTCATTTAGGGCTATATTTTAATAAAATTAGTGTCCTCAAATGCATATTTTGTCTCAATAACTTATGTAAACCCTTAAGTTTTAGGTATTTGGAATGAGAGACAAAGCTTGGACGCTACCAAGCTAAAAGTAACAAAGCGGCTAAAAGAACGGAGAAAAGACTTC
Source organism: Solanum piurae (assembly GCA_029582685.1). NCBI lineage: Eukaryota > Viridiplantae > Streptophyta > Magnoliopsida > Solanales > Solanaceae > Solanum > Solanum piurae. The sequence continues at coordinate 25,740 of JAJOOO010025669.1, read as the reverse complement.
CTGAGGATCGCCTAAACTATTAGGCTAGTCGCTGAAAGGTCCTAAATCCCACCGAATGTTCTAGTGTGCTTAACCCTGAAGGAGAAGGTCAAGTCTGCGATGAAAAGGAGTAGTCGGCACATCGCCGAGCAGTTTCGTGAAGCAGCACTCTATCGCCTAATGCCTCAAAATGCGAGAATGCTGAAGACAAAAGCAGAAAGGCGATGAACCAGACCAAATGGCAGATCGCCGAGTGTGTTAGCGATCCTGACTAACTACGCTGAGTGATCCTCCGTAGTCCAAATTTTCAAAAACTATAAATAGTTGTTTAAATTGTTAGCTTAGTATCAGACTTTAGAGAAATTTATTTTTGAGATTAAGAATATTTCAGTTTTAGTTCTTAGAGTTTTTGGAGACATTGTGCTTGAGCTTGAAAATTTTCAATTTCAAGAAATTAGAAGTGGGTCTCAAAGAATCTTCATCCTTGATGTGTTTAAAGACTTTATTCATGGTACCCACTTGATGGAAACACTTGTTGGTATCGATTTCTATCTCTTTTTCATGTCTAGCTAAAACCCCAATTCTTGGGGTGTGATTTTGTGAATATGGGTTAAATTTACTGTTGGGTGTTGCTTATTGATGGTATATTCGCTGTTTAAATGTGATTTCGGTTATTAGTTGTGTTTGAACTTAATGAGATTGTAGTTTCAAATACGATTGCATCTTAGTGTTGTTGGCTTGCTCGAGAGAGAGGTTTTGAAACTAAAACTACTAAATTGATAGCCAGTGGTTATTAGGTCATCATGGGTTCAACTCGAGATAGTGAATCCTAGGCCCTCTCCCACACTTTTAGCTCGAGAGAGTGAATGGACTAAGGCGGAGGCTGTGCTTAAATGCGGCAACTTGATGTTCTAGATAAACCGAGTTGATTGGTAAGTTGCTTGAGAGAGAATTCACCCCTACTAAAGTCTAACCTAGTTACAAATATTCAGTGATATGAGAAACATCTACCCGATAGTGTCTTTTATCCCATATTCCTATCACATCCCAAGAATCCCATCTCCCTATACTCATATCTTTGTATTTTGCTGTTTTAGTTGTTAATCACTACAAACCCCCATTGATAATTGACATTCGTGTCAACCCCTTAATTTAGTAAGTTTCTATTCATTAATATTTACAGCTATGATTGATTAGAACTTGATTTTACTTTTCTATTAATTCTTGAAACCACTCCCTGTGGGAACGATCCCAACCCTTGGTTGGGTTATATCACTACACGTGATCATTGGAACTTCAACCAAAGTAGTGTCCTGATACGTGAAGTCAGTTGTTTCCTCTATTTTCCTTCTTGTTTCAGCTGTTAATTGCAAATTTTAACCCCCCCCCCATCTAACATTCACTGTCACCCCTTCAGATTTATTTGTATGTTTTTGATAATTTTTATTCCTATAACCGCTTAGACCACTTTATAACTTCATAATTAGATTTAAACGCATACCGCTCCCTATGGGTTTGACCCCAACTCTTTGTTGGGTTTTATACTAGATAACGATCATCTACACCTAGAATTGGATAAGGTGTATTTGAGACGTTATTATCAAAATGGCGCCACTGCCGGGGATTGGTGTAGTTTAGAATTATATTATTGAAGTTGAATTGTTAACTTTTTAGTTGTAGTTGAATCGACTTACTTTGGTTTGCGTTTGTGTTGGTTGTTTTGAACAATGGAAGAGATAAGCATGAACGGGAGTAATGGTAGCCAAGTGGGCCACCAACACGACATTGGAAATCTTAATGCTGTGAATGACCCAATTCAATTGGGTGGTGTTGGTGCAATTCGTCTACCTCCTGTTGAGGGTAATACTGTCTTCCATGTTACGAGTAAACTGCTACAACTCCTCCAAATGAAAGGATTATATGGAGGGTTGACCTACGAAGACCCCATGAGCATATTCGTAACTTCGTAGATATTTGTGATCCGTTCTCATTCAAGAACATATCCCAAGAATCAATTCTTCTCAGGTTGTTCCCATTCTCTTTGATGGGTGAAGCTACCAAATGGTTAGCTGAGTTACCGAGGGATTCCATCACTAATTGGGATGAGCTGACCACATCATTCTATGTGAGATTCTTTCCCGCGTCAAAGATGATGACACTCAGAGATAGTATCCAAGGTTTCAAACGCTTAGAGGGTGAACCTATCCATGACACGTGGCTGAGATTTCAAAAGTTGGTAATTCAGTGTCCGACTCACAGACTACCAAACCACATATTGCTACAATACTTCTATAGAAGTCTTGACTCGGTGTACGAAAGAGTTGCTAATAAACTTGTTCCCAGAGTTATAATGCAACAACACTTTGAAGTAGCGTCTCAACTCTTTGACGGCATGACCGAGATAAATCGAGCGTGGTACACTCATGAGGACAAGTTGTCTCCTCTCACTTTTAGGATGACAAAAGAGCAGATCGAGAAGGATCAAGAGAGAGACCAAAATATGGCCAAAATGATGACCCAACTTGATTTATTGTCAAAAAAATGTGATGGGTAGTGGGTTGAAGAGTGTCAATGTTGTGGGTGTTGTTGGAGTAAACCACGAAGAAGAATAATTTGAAGCGATGTACAATGAGGAAGTGAACTTCCTTGCAAATCAAGAAGGAGGATTTCGTTCAAATTACCTAAGGCCAGGTGGAAATCAATGCTGGAATAGAGATGATGGATGGAGACACCGTGATAAGGAATGGCGTGATCGTAATGCTACTTGGAAGGAAAAGGATGGTAACAAAGAAAGATATGTCCGATCTCATGAACTCCAAAAGCCTAAAGAGCAAATAACTGACATGGAGAATTTCCGTATGGAAGACATGCTTGCACACATTCTCAATAGGTTTAAGGGTTGGACAAAGTCTTGAACAGATGAAGAAGGACGTCTCAACTCTTAATCAGACGCTGACCTCTTATTCCATCTCTATTAAGAAAATGGAGACACAAATGGGTCAAATCTTGACTAAATTGAATCCACGACAAAAAGGGGGTTGCCTAGTGCCACAACGGCCAACCCTAAAAATGAAGTTTGAATTGGTATTTGTGTCATGCCACGAAGTTAAATAAGACGCTTCTTGGGAGGCAACCCAAGTTTTTAATGTTTTTTTTTAATTTTAAAACATGTGTTAATTTTGCAGGTTGAAAAGTGAAAAGTATTGGAAAATGGGCAATTAGGCGAGCCAAAAGTCAAATTGGCGATTCACCGAAGTGGATAGCAAGACCTACTTGGACCGCCGTTGGAACCGCCCAGCTTGATGGGGAACTCTGTAAAACTCGGCTAGCAAAGGTCTCAGTCGGCGACTCACCGAATAGGTTGGCGATCCCAACTTTCTATGCCGTTTGAACCCCCAAATTGCTGGGAATTCTGTAAAACTCGGCGAGCTAATTTACCACTCGGCTCATCACCGAGTGGTTCAGTAGGCGCGACTTACTCCACCTAATGGAGAGCGTATTGAAAGGCTTTAAAGGGCCAAACAGTTTTAAATTCAAAAATCTTTAATTTTCCTACCTTTTCAATTCTCGTACCCTCTCACCCAATAATAGTTCTTAAATATTTTCATGTTTTTACTTTCGTACCATTTGGAATCTTTACTCGGGGATGTAATTTGGATTTTACTTTACCGCCTAGATTTACAAATCTCATTTCTGCATAAAACGTTGGTTTTCCGAAACTAGAACTCTATTTGTGGTTGAACTTGAATGTAATCGTTAGTGTATTGTTGAATATTGTTGGGTATTCATCGTGTGCATGTTTTTTTGCTTAATTTTGAATGAATTTGTGCCTAATCGATTGTAAATGGTTGATTCTCGTGCCTTTGTTACCAAAATTGAGTTTAAATTGTTGAGTTGAGTTGAAAATTTGTTGGGTCTAGTGGGGTGAAGTCTAAGTAACTCCGGATTGTGCTAAATGTTGGATTTTGCCAATGATGGAGCGGTTGACGTCAGTCTTAAGGGCAAAAGACGTCAAATGGACAATCATGAAAAAATCGGGGAAGTCTGAGTACCCTGAGGGCATGGGTAGTATGGGTCTTACTTTAATTTCAAAGTGTAGGTGTTTAATTTTGATTTCAGGGGCTACTGGCTTGTTTTTTAAGTAAGGAGTGAAAAAACTGGGACGAAGTACCATTTGGCTAGCTGGGCCGGGCTCGCCGATTGGTTCTGCGGTTCGCCTAAATCCCCCTAGATCGCCTTTAATTTCTCTAAGTGTTGAGTTATTTTTCTTTAACTTTCGGCGATACACCTGAGATCACCGAAAGTTCTTCTTGATCGCCCTTCTGCGCCCCTAATTCCTTAAAATACACTGTAACTTTCGGCTAGCTAATTTTAGTTCGCCGATTGGTGTCGGCGATCGACTAAATAGCCCTAGACATCGCCGAGCAGTTTTGAATTTTTGAATTTTTTGTTCTGGAACTTTCGGCGACTTGCCAACGGTTCGGCGAATCTTTGTGCAACTTATTTTCTGCCTTTTTCTGGAATTTTTTCTAAGTGTTTCTACATTGTTTTGCAGGAATGGCTAGACCCAAAGTCACCGACATTCCACCCCGAAAGTAGGCACAAGAAATAACTATTGATGAGGATAGAGTTGCATCCCTAGCACATACAATAAAACTCCATACAAAGGGAGACAAAGGCAAAGGAAAGGGAAAGGCACTCATGGCTGAGACACTGGAGTATAACTCCGACAGTGAGGGAGTCTACGAGACACACCTCACCTCATCAGGCAGTGATGGGGACTCAAATGATTCTCAGGATTCCATCTCTGAGCCTGAGGATGACCGGCTACTAAAGGCACGGAGAGTAGAGCTTCGCTCCAAGGAGATGAATGATCCGTCTAGGATCCTGGTGCCTCACACTCCTCGCCCTCCTCCTCCTCCAACTACAGCTCCAGAGAAGAGAGTGGTCCCAACGCCACCAATAAAGGGTCCTTCTCCCCGGTCACTCAATCGACTAAAGGCCGAGGGTTTGCGGACCATACTAGAGGAGAAGAAATTCTCCACAGATGGTGTGGTGGACAGACATCCAGCAGTGTGGGACACTCTCAGGTTCCACAGATTGGAGGTCTTAACCAAGCCCTGTCGCCCATACATTCCTACTTGAGTCAGGGAGTTCTACTCGGCTTATAGTTACTTGGTGCCTCAAGGGAAGAAGAAGGCTAGTGCGTTCAAGTCGGTAGATTTTGTGGTGGTCCAAGGCAAGAAGGTAAAATGCAGTAGCGGTGACATATATGATGTATTTGAGCGCGCTTTCAACTTTATGCATAAATACCAGAGCATAATCACGACTAATACTCTAGATGACTTAAAAGGTTGGTTGGTCCCCCTTTTCTCCAACAGTACCCTGAGATGGATTGAGAATGGAGCGTCAATAGAGAAAAAGGATCTTAATGTGGCAGGTAGATATTGGTTTGGGTTTATCAGCAACACGATCCTGCCATCCGAGATTGAGTCTATCCTTCGCCACCAAAAGGCAGCCTGCCTTGGATCCATCATTGCTAGAAAAAGGCTAAATTTTGGTTTGATTATTGAGCAAGAGATGGCCATGAGGGCCAAGCAACGCCATACTTCTCTCCCATTTCCAGTGTTGATCACTGAGTTGTATCGACGAGCCTGAGTTCCATGAGATGAGAAGAGGGATATTGAGGTTACACCCATATCTTCTACCAACATCCGGTGTATAGAGTCCGAGTACACACGAGATGAGGCTGATAGGAGGAGGGCATCCCCGGTGGTCACATTCGTGGAGGTTGACATTGATATATTACCTGCAGAGGCAAGCATGCCTACTCTGGCAATTGGGCCTTCAGGTACTTATAGCTCCACTCCTTCCTATACTTGTAGCACTTCTGCTACACCCGCTCCCCCTACACTCCTCAGATCACTCAAAATGAACAACAAGGCAGGTCAATTTGGTCAAAAGTGTTGCAATCATGGAGAAGCCCTCCACAAACCATCTTTAGTAGCCTTCTAAACTGGCGAAGCTCCAAACCTCAGTAACTGAAGTGGACCTAAACTAATCAAGAACAACCTTAATCTTTGCCGGATCTACAATGATACCATCCTTGAACACCAAGTACCCCAAGAATGCTACAAACTTGTGAAAAAACTCACATTTCGAGAACTTGGCGTAAAGCCACCGATCTCTCAAAGTTTGGAGCATAGTACTCAAATTCTTCTCATGATCACTCCTACTTTCGAGTATACACGAATATCATCTATTAACACATGATGATGATAAAATTGAGGTATGGCCTTAACACATGCGTCATCATATCCATGAAGGTGGCAGGGGCATTAGTCAACCCAAAAGACATCACTAAGAACTCATAATGTACATATCAAGTCCTAAATGGGGTCTAAGGGATGCCCGCTACCTTAATATTCAACTGATATTAACCAGATATCAAATCAATCTTCAAAAACACTGTGGCACCCTGAAACTAGTCAAATAGACCATCAATCCTAGGCATGGGGTAGCGGTTCTTCACTGTCACCTCTGCCTCTAATCAATACACATGTGTATCGTACCATCCTTCTTATTCACAAATAGAATGAGAGCGCCCTGATAACGCTCAACTACACTTCATCTGATTCTAGGTATAGGCGGTCGCTAACAAATATAAACCTTACTAAGAGTTGGGGTCGAGACCACAGGGAGCGATACGGTAAAGAATTCAATTAAGAAGTAAAATGGTGTTCTAATCACTTATAGAGGTAGAAATTTTGCAACAATTAATTAAATCACAAGTTGTTGATAATTAATGTCAAATAGGGATATTTGGTAACCAATTAACAACTACAAATAACCGAGAGTAATCAAGTAGAGAGGGTTTCTTGGTAGTGTGATAAATCAAATGCTACTTTCGCATAATGGGTTATTACTAATTACTCAAAGTCGTTAAATTTCAGTGGGTAGGCTAGATCTTGGGTGCAATAGTCATTTCTCAATCAGCTATAATGAATCAAGTGACTCCTTTAGAACCTCAACAAGCACAACACAAATTAACAACCCAATACCTTAATCAATCTACTTTTTCAAGCCAGATTTGTAATATTACATTCAAATCGACTTTCTCAAGCTAGATTCGTGACAAAACAATCACTACAATCATCAACTAATAATTTAATTTTAACACTTCTTTCTCAACCAAGTGTAGAGTACTATGCTAGAATTGCATTTGGAACTACAATTCCTCAATTAAAATACAAACTATTAATTGAACCCACTGCAAATCAACAATAAAATTAGTAACTAACAACACCCATTGCTAATTAATGCATTCAACTACATAATCACACCCCCTAAGAATGTGTATTTTAGCCAAACATAATAAATAACAAGTCTCCAAATGCTCAAATAGAAGCAAAAAATCAAACAAACCCTATATATCTACTCAAAAATTGTAAAAACAATGTTTAGAATGTTGAAGATCGAAAACCTAGAAGTGGACAATGTGGGAACTCCTTTTCTTCTTTTGAAAGTTTCATTTATACGGTTCCAAAATTTCAACATTGGAGTTACGTGGCAAAGTAATTCATCCTTCACCGACCTTGTCAGTGATACGTCAAGTGCCCCCTTTCAACGCTCTCATGGCTTGGCCTTTCACCATCTCTTTTCTGTAACTTTTGGCGAGCTAAGTTGGCATCGCCGAACACTTCGATGAATTGCTGAAATTCATATCCTATCACCAAGTTGATTCTGTCCATCGGCTGGCATGCTGGAACATTAGGCGAGATAAAGGTCCACTCGGTGACTCGTAGAGTGGCTTTGGCGAGTACGATTTCACTTTCCTTCAACGTTTTCTCTCCTTTTTACCTCGTAGTGTCCTTGCCCCGCTCTTTTGCCTTAGTTACTGCATATTAATTTTTTCCAGATAAGTTATGAGCATAAAATAGGCATTGAGGATGCTACATTGTTGAATATTATGCCCTAAATGAGTCGAAATCCCCGACTCATCAACACCCCCAACTTAAACTTTTTTGTGTCCTCAAGTAAAAAATAAAAGATCAATCAGGTCAATAGGGATGTCTACAAATAATGTTACTTGAGAATCAACATGAATGCACACGAGATTTAATCTACCCAAGCAATGTTCAATTCTGCACTACAAGTTTCAAACTGTGACTACCCATCATCAAATAGAAGTCAAGCTCATAATGCTTTCTTTGAATGAAAATTCAAGTGCAACAAACGTATTTGAATTCCCTCACATCAAGAATGATTCCATGCCCACACAAAGCTCATCAAAATTTAAGAATTACAGAATGAAAATCAACTCTCACACTATAAAAGATAAGGACATGCATGATTCTACCCATATGCTTACCCGTAGTTTCCCATCAACATGTCAGTCGGCTCGATCACGATCACCAAGGTCTTTCAAGGCTTATAACGGGGATGAGGTAAAGGTATGATTGATTTGTCCTAGTGACTTCTACCTTCATGAAGCATGGCTTGCATTTCACTTCTTCTCCTTTTCTTTAACTCTTTTTGATTTTCACAATCCACCCTAAGTTCTTTCAAGCACAAAGATTATTATGCGACTCATTGGACATCCCTTTCTTTTATCCATGCACAAATTGCATTGCAACATTTTTTTAATCCTTCTCTTATTTCTCTTTTCTCTATTTTTTATATGGAGGGGTTCCATCCTTTTTAACACAATCCTTTCAGGGTGAATTTCACAAAGTTTTGACTCTCCTCATTTTTTACCACGCCCCCAACTTAGGTTTTTGGCCTTAGTTTGCTATTCAAACGGACTAATGCTTCATGAAGATTTTAGGTGGGGAGGAAAGAGACCAAATGTGTTCATGTTTCATCCAAATAAAAAAGGTAGGCTCAAAAAGTGCCAAGCTAGGTTCACACTTTCACAAGATGGTTACAAAGAGGTATAATAGCAGTGTGGTTAACTCTCCAAAATTTGTGTAACATACCATAAACTAGTAGGCTAAACTAGAGCTTGACGTTAGGGTTAGAGCCTTGAATGGACATCCCCGTACCTTAAAATAAATGATTTTGTGTTAGAAATTCAAGGTTCAAACCCCAAGGATCAACCATGGGTCCTTGATGAGAACCCTTAAAATGTGCCTGGGCAGTGACCCATGACGAACCACTCACGCCCCGTTGGTGAGGGGTAGTAGGTCGAGCATACAAAATCAGGCCCCGGAACACCAACACACGCTTCACCAGCACGGGTCGTGGGTCCAACCATGGCCCTTCTGGGAGAGGGTCGTGAGTGGTGACCTGTAACGATTTTTGTGAGTTAGTTGAGGGGTACTTTGGGGTTTTCCATTTTTCTTTAATAATAAGTGAGGTCATTTTATAGTAAATTAGACTAACTATATAATGTTTTAAGACCCCCAAATTAAGTCATCTTCCTCACAATTCGAAATCCCAAATCAAATCCCACTTTCCCTAAAATTCTCTCTCTAGATCTCCAAGGAAGAAGAAGAAGAAAGTTGAAGCTAGGGTTTGAAGGATCAAGATTTTCTACTCAATTTCTTTGGAGATTCATAGCTAAGGTATGGTATTCCTTCATCCATTGATAGCTTTCATGCATGGAGCCCCTCAATATCTCAATTTCAAAGTTAGAAATCCCTAAAGGCTAGGGTTTTGACTCTAAGTCATGGATTCTTTTCAAAAATGATTTTAATGATTTAATTACTTTGTATTATGATTGAATTGATGATTATTATTATTTTTATGATGAAATACCCCAAGAATCCATGAAATCCCCATATTCCCAATTTATGACTTGTGATGTGGGTGAATTGATTAAAGAAGGATATTGTGAGATTATGCTTGTAGAAATTGAGTTATTTGAATTATATTTTTATATATGTATAATTTATTAATTCTTGAAGTTCTTAGTTAATATGATCTTTGATCCTTGAGGGTTAAAGTATGAGAATTATGTATGTTTATGAAGGTTATGTATATGTTTTAAGAACACTTTGAGAGTAAAGTGATTATGATATTGTTATGTGTTGTTGAAAGGATATATTACTTTACACACCTATGTATGATTATGATAATGATGTTGTGATGTTTGAAAGACTATTCTCATGAACACATAATGAACATCATGTGAAAGGTTTTCTCACATACTGATGATTCTAAGGTTGAAAGGTTTTCTCACCTATTGAATCTAAATGAAGACATGGATGATGAAAGGTTATTCTCATAGATGATCGAAGAGCTATACTAATGAACTCTTTTGGATTGATTGTCAAGGACATTCGTCCATAAGAAATGAAGCAAGTTATTACTTAGTAAAGTATTTCGTGGGAATTATGTTTATCAGCGAGTGGATATTGATATGAGATATAAGCCCTCACGTGAGTTGAGCCCGGGTTTCTAGGTGCAATCTATTGAGATGGATGCCCTCATGAGAGTTGAGCCCGGGTATCTTATAACAATCTCATTGTCCCATAACTACATGCCCCCTAGGTTATTTAGCTATTGGATCCACCTAAAGCTAAGTTAATGGTTCTACCATAGGCAAGTAGAGCAACCCTTTTCGGTGTGGGTAACACCAGATTCTATGTTAAGCTCACATGGTCTATGTCGGTTGAGGCTAATTCATACAAGGTCAAGTCTAGTATGAATTATGGCTACTTTAGAAACTTTACTTAGTATGGGTCAGCGTATGGAATCTCACTTATGCATTGCACAAGTATGCTTTTAGGGTTGTTATGGTATGTTCCTCTTATGTTATGATGATTTATGTAATGAATATGTTTATGACTATGTTGCTAAGTATATTTGATATGAGGGCTACTTGTATGATGTATGTTTAACTTGGATTGTTGCTATAAGTTGCTTTCCTTGATATGATTGACTAAAAATGAATGTTCCTTTTTCTATGAGAAATAAGATAAGAATGAGATCAAAATATGGTAAACATGAATGAGGACCTAAAGTGACTTTCTTAGCACGGGTGGGTTATGGAATCTTATCCATGCATTGCACAAGCCTTACTTGAGGTGGCTCATGAAATGGTTCTCTTATGTTATGTTGAACTAGAGTGCATTGATTATTCCTATGTCTATGATGATATCTCCTATGGTCACTAGTTATGATTATTGTCTACTACCATGTTATAGCCTATGTCTTATTATACTGTCTCTTATACTTATGACTTGTGTTTTTCCACTATTTTAAAAATGATGGTTTAACTTAGCAAAGTGCATGCATACAAATGATATGTTCCTTTTAGCATGTTTTCAAGGTTTTTATGCATGGCTATCATACTTGGTGTATTTTTGTACTAACCCATATTTTCCTACATTTTTTCCTAAGTGTAGGGTTCCGTTCTCAAGGTGGTCCCCATTTTCGCTAGAGCTTGGAATTGATCATTTCTCCTTGCATGTGGTGAGTCCTCATGATTCGAGGACGTATATTATCATAGTAGTTTCATTGTTGTATTTTCACTTTCAGATTATGTAGTAAGGGTTGTCTCCCTATTTTATTCAAGTATTATAGATGGCTATATGTAGACAAGTCTTGACTTCGGCTTTGCATTGATGAAAAGCCTTTTAAGAATTGAAATATGTTTTGATCTTATTGTTCTAATGCTTTATTTTATTATATGCTAAGTGGCTAACATGGGGATTTTCGGGGTTCTATATGCCATGTTACATCTAGGGGGTACCCTAGGTCGTGACAAACATTTTAATTAGACCACAAGTTTTAGAATGATTCTAGGATGATGTCTCATAAGCCACGTCTAGTAGAGTCTTGTTTATAATGTGAAACGCGCCACATTTATGAATGAAAGGCTATAAGATGTTTAGGAAGCTACATTTCTTTCATTACTCTTAAGTCGTGTCATAGAGTTTGGCTCTATTAAGTCCTTCTCCTAATCCTTCTGTTGTGTCTTCAGGATATGAATACAAGATGAGGTAACTCCAGAAGAATGGAGGGTGAAAATGTGAATGAAGAAGAATCTCAATATAATCAATCTCCGATTAATCCTCCGGCTATGTCGGATGTGGAAATTAGGTCGGTGTTTCACATGTTAGCCCAAACTTTAACTACTCAAACTCAAGTTGTGAGGGCTCAGGCAAATAGAGATATTGTAACTTATGTGAATCCTAATATGAATTCGGCTGCTTCAAGGGTTAGGGATTTTTCTAAAATGAACCCTGTTGAATTTCATGGCCGCCTACCAACTAAAGGATGTTGCTCAAGTATGGTATGATTTGTGGAATAGAGGAAGACACGTAGGAGTGGGCCCGGTTGAATAGGAAACGTTCAAACCAGTATTTCTTAATAGATTCTTTCCCCGAAAGTTGAGGGAAGCTAAGGTGGAGGACTTCATTAACCTTAGGCAAGGTAGCATTAGTGTTAATTAGTATGGCTTGAAATTTACCCAACTATCCAACTATGCTCCGACTATGGTGGCGAATTCGAGGGATGAGATGAGTAGTTTTTTGACAAGTGTGTCTGACTTGGTTGAAGAAGAATGTCATACGACAATGCTGCTTCATGACATGGATATCTCTAGGCTTATGGTGTATTCCCAATAAATTGAGGAGTCCAAGCTTAGGAAAAAGAATAGGGAGGTAAAGAGAGCTAGGACCAGTGATGGGAGCTTCTCCAATGTTAGGTCCGATGAACAATGTCAACCATGGTTCAAACAAAGATTGTCAAACCAAGGTTCCTTAAATGCTTCCCCAAGGGTCAACAATGATAGGGTGTATAACCTAGACATCAAGGAGGATATGCAGGCGGTTCTTCTTTTGAATAATCTATAAGTGCCAAATGTGGGAAGGAACACGCGGATAAGTTCATAGGCGGCATGGATGGGTGCTTTGGGTGTGGAACGATTGGTCACAAGATGAGAGATTGTCCAACGCTCATGGCTAAAGGGAGATAGGCCAAGCAAGATTCTCTTAGTGGTCCGGATCCCAATGCTCCAAAAAATGGTCGTTTCTATGCACTCCGGGCTAGAATGGACCAATAAGGCTCTCCGGATGAAGACACCGGTATGTTGATACTTTCCATATAGATGTAAATGTTTACTATATTCCAATGCTACTTGTTAGACTTTGATGTTATCCGTGGTAAAAGTTTGGATGCATTGTTGTTAGACCACTATTAATTTTAGAATTTGGTATAGTTAGTATTAGTCTATGGTCATGTTGTTTGGTATTGCTTGAAAGAAGTGGTACTTGAGGAATTAGTAGGGGCTTCATCCCAAGGGGGTGATGGTGTGCTTAGATTGCAAGGTTGTGGAGTGTCGCGATATCCTCATTTCTTTCTTCTACTCCTATTGTAGATTTAGACAAAGAGTTTTCTTAGCTTGTACTGTGTTTTGAAGTTATCTCTGATTTATGTGTTTCCATGATTTTCCTATGCTATGCATGTTCTTGAGAAATTCATGTTTAGAAAGAAAATGAGTTTTTATGATTAACATTCTTCATGTTGCTGTGCATTTAGTATGACTTGCCTATTTGACTTAATGAGATTAATTGATGAACATGCTTTATATGTATATTCTTTTCTTGAGTAGTTGGCCTAACAGTTTCATGGAATGTGTTGAGTATGCTTTTAGCAGGAGAAGGTAGTTCCTCCTATGAACATGTGAAATGTTGAGTTTCATTTATAATGGATTGTTAGATGTAGTTCCTACTTCCTTGTGTTGCATTGATTAAGTTTGAGATGGAGTTGGAGTTTCCTCATTCGAAATGTGCATTATTTTGATGTTTCATGCATGACGGGCTGCTAGTCTTGAGTCATTAATTATGTAAGGTGTCTAGATCGTCGTCCGAGGATGAATGTTCCCAATGGGGAGATATTGTAACACCCCAGAAACTAATAGGCTATAATAGAGCTTGACGTTAGGGTTAGAGCTTTGAATGTACCTCCCCGTACCTTAAAATAAATGATTTTATGTTTGGATGTCAAGGTTCAACCCCGAAGGACCAACCATGGGTCCTTGAGGAGAACCCTTAAAATGTGTCTGGGCAGTGACCCACGAGGTGCAAATCACGCCGCGTAGGCCCCACTTGCCTTGTGGGTGAGGGGCCGTAGGTTGAGCCTAAAAAATCAGTCCCCGAAACCCCGACCCACGCTTCACTAGCACGGGCTGTGGGTCCAACCACGGTCCGTCTGTGAGGGGTTCGTGGGTGGTGACCTGGAACGGTTTTTGTGAGTTAGTGGAGGAGTACTTTGGGTTTTTCCATTTTTATTTAATGCTAAATGTGGCCATTTTACACTATATTAGATTAACTATCTAATATTTTCAGACCTTCAAATTAAGTCATCTTCCTCACAATTCCAAAATCTGAAATCAAAACCAACTTTTCTCCAAAATTTTCTCTCTAGAACTCCAAGGAAGAAGAAGAAGAAAGTTGAGGCTAGGGTTTGAAAGATCAATCTTTTCTACTCAATTTCTTTGGAGGTTCATAGCTAAGGTATGACAGTCCTTCATCCATGGATCCCCTCAAACTCTCAATTTCAAAGTTAGAAATCCCTAAAAGTTAGGGTTTTCACTCCAAGTCATGGATTATTTACAAACACATTTTTAATGATTTAATTACTTTGTATTATGATTGAATTGATGATTATTATTGTTTTTATGATGAAATCCGGTAAGCATCCATGAAATCCCCATATTCACAATTTATGACTTGTGATGTGGGTGAATTGATGAAAGAAGGATATTATGAGATTATGCTTGTAGTATTTCAGTTATTTGAATCATGTTATTATCCATGTCTAATGTAGTAATTATAGATGTATTGATTAAATATGATCTTTGATTCTTGAGGGGTAAAGTATGAGAATTATGCTTGTTTATGAAGGTTATGTATATGTTTTAAGAACACTTTGAGAGTAAAGTGATTATGATCTTGTTGTGTGTTGTTGAAAGGATATTCTCATTTACAAACCTACGTATGATTATGATAATGATGTTGTGATGATTGAAAGTCTATTCTCATGAACACATAATGAACATGATGTGAAAAGTTTTCTCACATAATGATGATTCTAAGTTTGAAAGGTTTTCTCACCTATTGAATCTAAATGAAGATATAGATGGTAAAAGGTTATTCTCACGGATGATCTAAGAGCTATCCTAATGAATTGATTGTCAAGGACATCCTTCCAAAAGACATGAAGAAATTTATGACTTAGTAAAGTATTCCATGGGAATTACGCTTAGCGTATAGTGAATATTGATATGAGATGGAAGCCCTCATGTGACTTGATCTCGAGTTTCTAGGAGCAATCTGTTGAGATGGATGCCCTGACAAGAGTTTAGCCCGAGTATCTAGTAACAATCTCCTTATCCCATAACTATGTGGCCCCATAGGTTATTTAGCTATTGGATCCACCTAAATCTAAGTTAATAGTTCTACCTTAGGCAAGTTGAGAAACCCTTTTCGGTGTGGGTAACACCGGATTCCATGTTAAGCTCAGATGGTCTATGTCGGTTGAGGCTAATTCCGATAAGGTAAAGTCTAGTATGAACTATGTCTACTTATGAAGCTTTACTTAATATGGGTGAGAGTGTGAGATCTCATTTATGAATTGCACAAGTATGCTTTGAGGGTAGTTATGGTATGTTCCTCTTATGGTATGATGATTTATGTAATGAATATGTTTATGACTATGTTGCTAAGTATTTTTTATATGAGGGATACTTGTATGATGTATTCTTAACTTGGATTGTTGCTATAAGTTGCTTTCCTTGATATGATTGAATAAAAGTGAATGTTCCTTTTTCTATGAGAAATAAGCTAAGAATGAGATCAAAAGATGGTAAACATGAATGAGGACCTCAAGTGACTTGCTTAGCATGGGTGGGATTATGGGATCTTATCTATGCATTGCAACAACTTGCCTTGAGGTGGCTCATGAAATGTTTCTCTTATGTTTTGTTGAACTAGATTGCATTGATTATGCCTATGTCTATGATGATATCTCTTACGCTCACTAGTTATGATTATTGTCTACAATGTTATAGCCTATGTGTTATTATGATGTCTTTTATGCTTATGACTTATGTTTTTCCACTACATAAAAAATGATGGCTTAACTTAGCAAAGTGCATGTATACAAATGAAATGTGCCTTTTTGCATGTTTTGAAGGTTTTTATGCATTGCTATCATACTTAGTTCATTTTTGTATTAACCCATATTTTCCTATATTTTCCCCAAGTGTGGGGTTCGATTCTCAAGGTGGTCCCCATTGTGGCTAGAGCTTGGAATTGATCATTTCTCCTTGCTTGTGGTGAGTCCTCATGATTGGAGGACGAATATTCTCATAGTAGTTTCATTCTTGTATTTTCACTTTCGGATTATGTAGTAAGGGTTGTATCCCTATTTGATTCAAGTATTGTAATAGATGGCTATATTGAGACAAGTCTAGACTTCCGCTTTGCTTTTATGAATAACTTTTTAAGACTTGAAATATGTTTTACTCTTATTGTTCTAATGTTATATGTTATGATATGTTAAGTGGCTTACATGGGGCCTTTCAGGGTTCTATGTGCCATGTTACGTCTAGGGGGTACCCTGGATCATGACAATTTGTTCCTAACATCAATTCTTTCATTTTCCTACATTAGTCAATTGGACCAATGGGGCAAGTTCTAGGTATCACCAAGCACATATTTTAAGGAAATCTCACAACAAAAGGAATTCAACACAATCATCGATCATGACTCTATAAATTTAGCTCTCGTTCAACGATAATCACAAGACTCATTTCAACAATCGGCTAGTAATAATGAGATGCTAAGAGTTCACACATGACTTATGCAACCCAAATTTGCCTTATTGGAATTGCACAAACATATCGTTCAATCAAGAGCACTACTCAAGTCATCAAATTGATCACAACCGATACTCAAATATGCCAGAGAACTGCCATAACAATGATGAGACCATCACACATATACCTCCGAGAAAGGTTGAACAGTTCCCTCAACGCAACTACAACGAATGGAACTAATAAGACACACAATTAAGGATCGTTGAATGAAAAGATTAGAGTAGGAGAGACTCTTCACTTCACGCCAAGTCAGTGACCAGTTGCCAAATACGCCGAACCATTCAGCAAGTCACCGAGCTAGAGTTGGCTCACCAAAATTTATAGAAAGATGGTCCTCCAGTTGGAGCAAAAAAAGGAGCTCAGTCGGGCTCGCCGACTAGTTCCGCGGTGCACTAAAACATCGTGAATCTCACCAAATTTTTCAGAACGAGTCCCAAATCTAGCCTTAAAATAGACGGTGCACTTGGGTTATTTGGAGGCATGATTGGCGATTTACCGAAAGAGTCAGTCCACCACTTTTTTGCCATTCTATCAAAATTAAGGATTTCAACCTACACATTCAACAAACGTTATTTGAAAACGACTAATACTTGGGTTGCCACCAAAGAAGCACCTCGTGGAAATGCTGTCAAGTATCTTTCCAATACACCCCTTGAATTACTGAGACATCAAACTATTCACTAAAATAAAGCTTCAAGCGTTGCCCATTTACTTTGAAAGCGGATTTTTCTTGGCTTTCAACCTCAATTGCCCCATTTGAGAACATTTGAGTGACCTTGAATGGGCCTGACCTTTTTTATTTGAGTTTACTCGGGAAGAGTCTCAAACGAGAGTTATAAAGCAAAACAAGATCACCAACTTTAAACTCTCGTCGAAGGATTTTTGCATCATGCCACTTCTTCATTTTCTCCTTATAAAGGGCTGAACTCTCATACGCCCTACGCTGAAACTTCTCCAACTCATAGAGTTGATTGACTCTACCTTTAGAAGTGTCCAACCAATACAAGTTTAATGTCTTTAATACCCGTAACGCCTTGTGTTCAAGTTCGATTGGTAGGTGACAAGACTTTCAAAATACCAATTGGTCTGGTGACATGCCAATTGTAGTCTTAGAAGCGGTGTGGTACGCCCATATCACATCATCCACTTTCGAGACCAGTCAGTTCGATTTGAATTGACCATTTTTGCCAGAATTCCCTTGATTTCTCGATTTGATACTTCAACTTGGCCACTCTTATGCGAATGATAAGGGGTTGCAACTTTATGCTTAATTCCATATTTTCACAACAACGATATAAACAACCGGTTGCAAAACTGAGACCCTCTATCACTGATAATTGCACACGGAGTACCAAACCATGTGAAAATGTATCGCTTCATGAATTGCACAACACTCTTCCCTTCATTGTTGGGCAAAGCTACAACTTCTACCCATTTAGAAATGTAATCAACCACCACCAAGATATACTTATTTCTCAAAGATCTCACAAACTGTCCCATGAATTCGATTCCCTACAACTCAAACAACTTTACCTCTAGAATAGGTTGAAGAGGTAACTCATGTTTTATCGATACTCCTCCTTGCTTTTGGCATTGAATACAATGCTTAACAAGAGAATGAGAATATGGGTATAATGATGGCCAATAGTAGCCACTTTGAAGCACTTTGGTGGTTGTGCACACCCCGCTATGATGTCCAACAACTGGCGATGCATGGCAATCATCGAGAATTTCATTTACTTCCACTTCTGGTACGCATCTTCTAATTAGGCATTCCCTAAATAGGTATGGTTCATCCCTAAAGTACCTCTTTACATTAAACAAGAACTTCTTTTGTTGATAAAAATTCAGTTTCTCGAGCATAATCCCACACAGTACATGTAACACCTTAGAAATAAGACTTGGACTTGCAGTTGAAAACATCATAAAATTGGTGAACCACAAAAGGGTTCACGAACCATGAAAGGAACCGCGATCCATCGACTTGCCCGTGGCTCATGACCACCTAGAAGCGGTGGACCACGGGACCCTTCACAGGCCGTGGACCACCCTATGAGCCGTGGGGAGGCTCGTGTAAGCCATGCAGAACCAACCCAAGCTCAGGTCTCATACCATGGAGCCCAGCACGGGCTGTAGACTTGATGACGGGCCGTGGGAGGGTCTGTAGTCCTAAACCAGTAGACCCCCAGTCCAAGTGAAGGACCATGGTGACCTTCACGGTCCGTGGTTCTCCACATGGTCCATGGGAGGGCTCGTGAAAAGGACCCATGAATAAGTAATCACTTGCCAGCAAACCATAACCCACTTGACGGGCAGTGGTCCAATTGATGGCGCCTCATGGCTCCATAGAAGGGCAACATCGACTTTTAAGTCAGGTTCATTTTGGTATTTTCCCTTATGCGTTGGACATTTAAACTACGTCATTTTATACCTAAACTATGTCTTTTTTTTTCCAGTTTAAGCCTAGTGATTTAGTCAGAACTTAACTAGAACATTTATTCACTAAAACTCACCAAAACTTAGAATAAAAGCAAAAGAAAGAGGCGCCGGTTTTCTCAAGAACACGCATCAGGTTTTCTACAGTCAAGACTCGAAATCGAAGGATTTCTCTGTAGATGTCCTCACCAGGTATGTGGGATTTCACTAGTGGGTTCCTTTCATCCACTAGGTCCCTAGAATTCTTCTTGATTCTTTGTATCTCATTTAGACCTAGGGTTTCTAATACCTTAGATAATTGTTGTGATTTAGCTATTGTAGTATCCTAAATCAAATTAGATTATTTCTTGGGAAGTTTGCTTAGTTCTTTGAATGAAACTCAGAACCCTATAGGTGTAGATTCTCTTATTTCATGAATTAAAACACTTGCTAGGTCAGTTAAATATATATACATGCTCAAGTTACGAATGTTTTATTGTTAGTAGTTAAATGTTGCATTCTCAGATTTGCATGTCAGAACATTGAGCTGTCCAATATTTAAGTCATGTTGGTTATACATATTTCCAGTTTTGAGTAGGCTTAGCACCGAGTTGATCTAGGGTTTAGCGTACCCTCATAGTCCCAGAATTACGTGTCCCTGTAGGTTTATAAGTCCCCTATGTGGGCACCAGATTTTGTGATCACGCAAGTCATGCCTTTGTACCCCTTTCAAGGTGTATCGGGTCCTCTCGATGGGGCGTATACATCGGACTCCACATTTAGCTCACGTGGTTATATGTTGGTTAATTGTAGCTCCCAGAGTCAGCCTATAGTTTATTTTACCATATTTTCATTTATATTTCAGTATTGAGTCTCAGCAGGTTATTTTAATAATCAGTATTAGGTCATTGCATTCAGTTCAGTTCATTTCAACATATTTCAGTATTTACATTATTGTTAACATTATGTCATTGCTTAGTTATGTTTTGTTCAGTTATATTGTATATCCTACATGCTCAGTACATTCCAAGTATTAACACATACTCTAAGCAACATCCTATCATGATGTAGGTTTAGGTCCTCAGCATTCAGATCACACGTAGATCGATTCGCGATCCATACTCAGCAGTATCAGTGGTGAGTCCTCATAATTGGAGGACAATATACATGTTTTCTATTTCAGTCTTTTATTTCAGTATTAGTTTTTGCTTGAGTTAGCTAGGGCATGTCCCAGCAACTCTAGTGAGTTGAGGCTATTTGAGACATAGTATTAGATTCAACTTTAGTTTTTGAGTGATTGTTCGGTATCACAAAACTCTTAGAAATTTTATATATATTCAGATCAATATTAGGTATTCCCCACTATTCAGTTAACTATTATTTTAAGCTTCCAAATAGTATCTTTTGTTCAGTTGTTATAAGTATTCTCATGATATACCACCTCATGGTTAGCTTGGGGTCAGTCGTGATCCTAGGTTTGTGTTTATGTCAAAGGGGTAGCCTCGGGGTGTGACACTACATAGTTTTCAAATTCAGCATATCAGGGTAATTTGCTATGGGTTACACTCATCATTGCTTTGTCAGGAATTAGTTCCTCAATATCCGTCTTACCAGGATCAACAATATTAGTTTCCAGGCTAGATAAGTGATCCCTCACTTGATTCTCACACCCTTTCCGATCTTTGACCTCAAAATCAAACTCTTGCCTTAGCAACACCCACCGAATCAACCTTGGCTTTGCATCTTTCTTATCCATCAAATATCGAATTGCAGCATAATCCATGTGCACCACCATTTTAGTACCCAACAAATACGCTCTAAATTTCCCTAAAGCATACACCACCGCTAGCAGTTCTTATTTAGTGACGGTATAATTCTTTTGAGCTATAGCTTAAGGTTTACTCGCATAATAAACTGGGTGAAATAGCTTGCCTTTTCATTAACAAAGAACAACTCCCAAAGAAACACAACTAGCATCACACATGAGTTTGAATGGTATACTCAAATTGGGGGCAACAACGATCGGAGCTGAAACTAGTTTTTCTTTTAAGCACAAAAATGCCTTTAGGCAAGCTTCACCAAAATTGATTATTGATTTTTTTTCTAGCAACTTACAAAGGGGGTGAGCTACCTTGGAAAAATCCTTTATAAACCGCCTGTAGAAACCCGCATGGCCTAGAAAACTCCGGATGCCTTTCACCAAAATAGGAGGAGGTAGTTTCACAATGACTTCGAATATAGCTTGGTCCACTTGTTGTCACAACCCAGGGGTACTCCCTAGATGTCACAATGCGTATAAGAGCCCGAGAGGCCTCATACAAGCCACTTAGCATATCATAACATAAAATAATAGAAACGGTACAGGAGTTTAAAACTTTTAAATACAATCAAAGTCTTTTATAAAAGCAAGCAGACATCTAACATGACATTGTCTCAAACCATCTAACCCTAATAGAATAAAAATATTGGGACGCAGCCCATATAATAGTCTCAAACATAAAATAAAGACATAAAAGAGATAGGGTAATCCAATTCTTGAATTACAATGAGGACTCACCAAAGCTTCACTTCACAATCCTCAGGGAACCTAGCCACAAGTGTGAGAATCGAGAACGCCAGGCCCTACATTTGATAAGAATGTAGGCAATAGTATGCATTAGTACAATCAAGTACTAAATATGATGGCTAGCATAGACAACATAATTATAAGCATTAGTCTACATAAGATATAAGGCATTATCATATCAAGACATAATAAGCATCATAGTGAAAGAGGAATGCTCCCTTAAGTAACCTCACTTAACCTTAGCCAAGACTTAGGTCATCCGCCTCTAGTCAAGCTTACATCATGGAAGGCATATCTTGCAACACTCCAAACAAGTCAACTTCATAAAATAATTTCATTAGTCATACTAACTTTTAAAGACATGGGGATTCGCCTCAATGCATAGCCTATAAAGGATAATGGGTATTCGTCTATTGCATTACATACTTTTAGATTGCGGGTACTCGCCTCCATAACCTCATCATATATAGAGGGTACTCACCTCCACATCATTTTATAAGGAGCATGGGTACTCACCTCCATGTCCATTCATCATAGTAGGAACGTGGGGACTCACGTCTTGTTCAATTCTAAGGAGTATGGGAATCACCTCATATCCTTGCATATGGAGGTCAAGGGTAATCGCATCTAACCTCATCATTCATTAAGCATTTTAGTCTACATTAATTTTAGGTAAGAAATCCTTTCAACCTAGAATCGATCATGTGAGTAAACCTTTCAAATTCATTCAATCATGGTTATCAATTCATTATAGAAAGTATCTGTTCCACATCTTAACATTAACAATCAACAAGTCATAGTTTAGGCTTTACTCTCAAAGCACTACATCTCATGATCATCATCTATGCTTTACTCTCAAGCAATTATTATCAAATTCGTCATATATGCTTCAATCTAAAGCAATTCTAGTCATAATTCATCAATCATATAAGGATATATCTAACAGATAGAGTTTCCCTCACATAGCATCAAACCCACTATATCAATTCAACACTAAAATCATAGGATAGGCATGGGTACATGTAATTTCATCCAAAATACATGCAATTCTATCAATTCAATCATAATCCACTCAATTAGATAAACATTCATCATAACCCACAACAATGGAAGAAACCCTAACTAGAATTGGGGGAATTCTTTTTTCAAATTGTTGAATTCTAGGGAACTTCATGGGAGGAAGGATCCCATGGATGAAAACTCATCATACCTTGATTACAAAGCCCTCACAAGCTTGAAGATTGGGAGACTTGACCTGAACCTAGCTTCAATCTCCTTCTTATTCTTCCAACTTCTAGAGAGAGAATATTTTAGAGGAGTTTTGGGAATTCTTTTGGTATTTTGAGAGAATGACTTAATTGGGGAATTTTGGGGGTTAAAATCACTTAAATAGGTTTTTTAGACTTGGGCAAAACGACACCACTTGAATTTAATTAAAATTGGAAAAGACCCTTATGCCCCCACACTTAATCGCCTCAACTGTCCCAAAATGTCCAACCACGAGACCCCGCCAACGGACCATGGATAGGTCTACGGTCCGTCCTAGTCAAGCATGGTCTAGACAGAGATTTTAGCCAGTCGATGAGCACCCTAACCACGGTCCATAGACCCATCCATGGGGCGTGGGTCCTGGTCGTGGTTCACTGCTTGAGGCAGTGTCCAGGGTGCCTCATCCACAAATCCCATCTACGGGGTGTGTCCAACCACGAGGCGTGGTTGGCCCTCGTAGGTGACACCTACTATTTCTAACAATTTTTCAAGATTTTCTCTTTCAAATTCGAGGTGTTACATTATCTCCCCCTTAGGATTATTGGTCCTCAAATGAGATTCTAAGCACGTTTCTAGCAAAAATACTCTATACTAGCACCTTATCATGCATGCAACACATTAAAATACACACAACTAAGGAGGAAACATCATGTCCAAGCTCAACATACTCTATTCACCTTAAGGTAGTAGGAACTATACCTAATAACCCAATATGCATGAAATCCTAACATTTCTCATGTTCAAGGAGGAACTATCATCTCCAACTCAAAACAATGCTCAACACAATCTCATGGATCCTATATGCAATTCCATCTCAAAAAGCACAAATTCAAGGAAGGGATCTCTACTCCAAGTCAAGGCATGTTCTACAACTCATTTCATGAAGTCTATAAGCAATTCATACTCAATACTCAACAACATGAGGAAAATACATCATAAAACCCAATTCTTTCAAAACTTAAGCTTTCTCATGAACATGCAAATTTAAGGAAATCATGGAAACATGTAAAACACACATGACTCCAAACATAAGAAAAACAAGATAAACTCATTACCTCAAACTAGAATAGGAGGAAAAAGATGAGGATATAGGGACATCATTTCGGCTTCCTCCTCCCAATTAGCACCCTCAACAAGATGGTTTCTCCATAACACCTTAACAGAAGCTACCTCTTTATTCCTCAACCTCCTAACTTGTTGGTGTAACATCTCAACTGGAACTTCTTCATAAGAAAGGTTCTCTTTCACTTCTAACCCTTCAAGGGGAATTATGGATGTCGGGTCTCCAACACACTTTTTCAACATAGAGACATGGAAAACTAGATTCACCGATGCCTATTCATTTGGAAAATCAAGTTCATATGCAACCTTACCAACATCTCTCAAAATTATATAGGGGCCTACAAAATGGGGACTAAGCTTCCCTTTTTTACCAAACCTCATTACACCCTTCGTGGGTGAGATTGTTAAGTAAACCCAATCATGCACATCAAATTGAAGGTCTCTCCTTCTAACATCAACATAAGACTTTTGTTGACTTTGGGCCATTCTCAACCTCCCTCTAATGAGTTGAACCTTCTCTATAGCCTCATGAACTAACTTGGGCCCTATCAAGGCAACCTCACCTACCTCAAACCATCCTAAAGGAGATTTATGTCTCCTACCATAAATAGTCTCAAATAGAGCTATACCAATACTCGAATGGTAGCTATTATTATAGGTAAGTAGAGCCCTATCATCAAACAGGACCCTATCATCGAAGTCTTCAAATTCTTCAAGCCTAGTCTTTGGAAGATAAATTATCTCTACAAGACTTGAAGAAGGGGGCAGTTGTAGTCATTTAAAATTTATTAAAGTATAAATTTATAAAATGATTCAGATTATATAAATTTATTATCATATTATTCCAAATAAATATTATGGATTAACAAAATTGAGTTTAATATTTAAATCTAATAAATATAGATTTAATTGAATCTTCCTCCATAAAGTCCATATGCTATGTCACTTAAATCTTATTGGTCGAAGGATATTCTATTCCTATCACAACTCCTCTATTTTAAAACTATAAATAGGGGTCCTCATAATTCAGAAAAGGAACCAATAATGCTAACAAGAAGCTAGAGAAAGCTCGTGGATCAAAAGCCACAAATTTATCTACAAGCTACAAGTTTAAGAATTCAAGAATTCAAGAATCCAAGGATTCAAGAATTCAAGTGTTCAAGTTTAACAATTGAAGAATTCAAGAATTAAAGGGTACAAATTCAAGAACGATCAAGATCAAGACCACCGGTTTCAAGATCAAGCTCGAAGCCCTTGGATTCAACTTGATATACCGTGAGTTTACGGTATTTCTAATACATTTTACTTACAAGTTGTGTGTGTCTAGGGCCTTTTAGTATTGGTTTTTATGTGTTTTTATCATATTTTGCAAGAAAGATGTTCAGGCGCGGAAGTAAAGAGGCAACTGAAAGGGATGCAGAAAAGGGCATCTACGGAGTGATCTACGGATCGTAGGTCTATTGACGCTCCGTAGATGGTGGCCATATCAGCAACCAAGGCATGGAGGCAAATCAGGAAAATCTGACCAAGTGTGGAACCACGGTGCCCATTGACGGTCCGTAGATGGATCTACGGACCGTACTGTCGATCCGTAGATGGTGACTGAAAGGGTTCCAGT
>JAJOOO010025668.1:0-54438 GCA_029582685.1 Solanum piurae | reverse complement strand
TTTTTTATGAAATGTTTTTCTTGGTAAAGAAAGTTTTAAATTCCTTATGGTTTTAGTGTCTATGCGATGAATGAATGCTAAGAGGCTTGTATTAGACCTCTTCGAGGTCGAGTACGCCGGTTACGACTAGGGGGTGCTCCCGGGTCGTGACAACTTCCTAGCCAACCAAAGAGGTGGTTATCATGAAAACTACCCGAGGCAGGATGGTAACCAAGGTTGGAACATGGATGATGGCTGGAGAGATCGTGATAGAGAATGGAGGGATCGTAACCCCACTTGGAAGGAAAGAGATGGGGAGAAGGACAGGTACATTCCTCCCCACGAGCATCAAAAGCCCAAAGATTCTGAGAATGGTCGGTCTGATGATATTTTCTCTCGTATTCTCAACAAGGTTGAGAGGTCCGATAAATTTTTGAAAGAGATGAAGGAAGATGTATCGACCCTTAGCCAGACGGTTACCTCTCATTTCGTCTTTATCAAGTAGTTGGAGACCCAAATGGGTCAAATTTCTGCTCATTTAAACCCGAGACAACAAGGGGGGTTTCCTTGTGACACTATGGCAAACCCTAAGAATAAAGTTTGAGTAAGGACTTGCGTTGTGCCACAACGTTAACTAAGGTGCTTCTTGAGAGACAACCCAAGTTTTATTGCTTTCTTATGGTTTTTGTAAATAACGTGTGGTGATTGTGTAGGTGAAAAAGTGGAATGTGTTTGAAAAGTGCAGGTTGGCGAGCAAAATATTCAGTCGGCGAATCGCCAAAGAGGTCGGCGAGCCTGACTTGGACCGCCGTTGGACTCAAGAAATCAGAAGATGAAGTCCGTAAAACTCGGCGGGCTCATGGACTAGTCGGCGGATCGCCGAACAGGTTAGTGATCGCGACTTAGTCCGCCGTTTGGACCCCCACATTAACTAGAGGTCCTGTAAAACTCGGCGAGGTAAGTACCCACTCAGTGTGTCACTGTGTGGTTTGGCGACGAAAATTAATGTCACCAAAAGGGAGAGAACTGGACGATTTTTAAAAAGCCAAAAGTTTAAAAGTTCAAAATCTTTCACATTCCCTCACTTTTTAACTTCACAAGATCACACCCGCAATCTATATTTCACATTTTACCGCATTTTCTTGCTTTATTGTCATTGATCCTGTGTTTGAAGTTGGACACTTTGCCACCTAGCATTTCAATTCATATATTTGGCATCAAAGGTTGGTTTTCCGAACCCAAACTCATAAATTAGTGGTTAAACTCAATTGCGTTGTTATAAATTGTTTTGATATGTGCTGGGCCTCTCTGAATCCATGTTTGTGTGCTTTTTTGCCAATTTTATTTTCAATATCATGTCTAAAATGCCTAATTGTTAATTTCCCAAGTTTCATGCCTTAAAATTGATCATAAATTGTTGGGTTGTGCTTAATTGTTGTTGAGTCTAAGTAACCCCGAATTGTGCTAAATGACGTGCTTTGCCCAATGATGGAGCGTTTGACGTCATTCTTAAGGGCTTAAGTCGTCAAATGTCCAATTTTGGCCAAACCGAGGGAAATCTGAGTACCTCGATGGCATGGGTCTTATTGAGTAAATGCATTTTGATTTTGTTTTCAGGGGTTGATGGGTTTGATTTTGGAAGTTGGGGTTGAAAGTAGGCACGCTGGGCAATTTGGCAAGTTGGGTCGAGCTCGCCGAATCACTCGGCAATCCACCGAACCCCTCCATATCACCTTACTTTCATGGGTTTTATCAATTTTGGTTCTATAACTTTCAGCGAGAAGCCTGAAATTGCTAAGTGCACTCGACAACTCACCGAAAGTCTTCTTTGATCACCCTTTCTGTGCCCCTAACCCCTAAAATAAACTGTAACTTTTGGCGGGCTAGTCTGTTCTCGCCGAAAGGCCCCTCCCATCACCGACAAGCCATTATTCTTGGAAATTTTGAAGCCAATCCTTTCAGCGAGCCCGATCTTGCTCGCCAAAGTGATTCGACGACTCGCTGATCGGTTCGGCGAGTCTGTCTGCAATATGATTTATGTGATTTTTCTTGAAATGTTTCTAACTTTCTACAATGTTTTTGCAGATATGACTAGAACCAACCCTAACATGCCGCCCCATAAAATAGCACGGGGCATGGTGATAAATGAAAGGGTAGCAAATCCTTCTAAAAAGGGAAAGACGACACCTCCCAAGGGAGGCAAGGGCAAGGGCAATAAGACTTTATCTGAGGTTTCGGAGCATAACTCCGGCAGCGAGGGAGAGTCCTTTGACTCCCAAGCTGCATTTTCTGAGCCGGATGATGACCAACCTCTACAGTCCTAGCAGGCAGATATTCGTGCTAGGTCTCGCCTAGATGTGTTGAGAGTTCCAAACGGCACCCCTCCTACAACTGATAGAGGGCTAGCTACAACATCGACTTTGGTCCAGCACCACTAGTACATGGTCCTCCTCCCTGGCTACTCAACAAATTAAAAGCCGAGGGACTGAGGACGATCCTAGAAGAGAAGCTGCTGTCCACAGAGGGCCTAGAAGGCAAATATTCGAGGGAGAGGGAGACACTCCAGTACCAGCACTTCGAGTAGTTTACCAGACCCAGAGGCCCATAAATCCCTACATGGGTTAGGAGTTTTACTCAACATACGGTGACCTGGTCCCTAAGGGAAAGAAGAAGACCAGTATTTTCAGACCAGTAGGGTCCATCATGGTATGGGGGATAGTAGTGCACTGTAGCCGTGATCACATCAACGTTGTACTTGATAGAGGGTTAGTTTTTGACTGCCCAAACTTGGCTACCACTACGACACCTTTGGATGAGTTTAAGGTATGTCTTGCCCCCATCATTTCTGACAACAACCCAAAGTGGATTGAGGCAGGAGTACAGATCGAGGAGAAGTTCCCGAATGTAGCTACACGGTACTGGTTTGGATTCATCAGCAGCTCCATCATGCCTTCTTAGAATGAGTCCATCATCCATCACACAAAGGCAGCCTGCCTTGGGTCACTCATAGCCCAGAAGAGCATTGACATAGGATTTCCAAGAGCACTCGGCGTGTCGCCTAGGGCTCATATGACCGCCTAAAGTTCAAGTGTGCCAAGCCTTGAAGGAAGAAACCAAATTGGCGATGAAAAGGAGCAGTCGACGGCTCGTTGAACAATTCCGCGAAGCAAAGATAGATCACCCAAAGTCACAGACCTCGAGGATGCTAAATGCTAAGGTGATTAGGTGATTGAAGAGGTCAAAGGGCAGCTTGTCGAGTGGTTCGGCGAGCCCGACTTACTTTGCCGAGTGGTCCTTCGTAGATTATTTTCAGCAACTATAAATTACATTTTGAACATAAATTTAGTATGGAACTTTATCGAATTTTTATCAAGTTTTGATTCCTAGTTTAGTCTAGAACAGTTTTCTCTGAAGTTCTTAAGTAGACTTGAAGGTTTTGAGAGTCAATTTTGACATTTTGCAAGTGGGTTTCAAATTTTCTTCGAATTGGAGCATTATAAAGCTTGAATTCCTCTTACCCAGCTGATGGCTAATCGATTTGGTAACAAGTTTTACCTTTTTATGATGTTTGGCTAAAACCCCAATTCTTTGGGTGTGATCATGTGATTATGGATTGAATTAGTTTATGCGTATTGTTAATTACTAGTTTAAATGTTGTTTAAAAGTGAGTTTAATCATTAATTGAGGTTTAATTTATGAATTGTAGTTGCAAATGCAGTTCTACTTTTGTGTTCTTGGCTTGCTCGAGAGAGAGATTTTAGAACTAAGATTGTTGATTGATGATTTGTGGGTATTGGGTTGATCTGGGTTTAGCTCGAGAGAGTGAATCCTAAACTCAATCCTACCCATCTAGCTCGAGAGAGTGGATGAATTAAGGTGTGGGATGTTCTTCATTGTCATACTTGTTGATGTTTGAAAGAAATCAATGATTCAGGGTAGTTGTTCGAGAGAAAGCTATCCCCCTTATAGTCTAGCCTACTCACTGATTTTCATCTATTTACTAGTAGTTTCAATTACCCATATATCTATATTTTCCTATAATTAATCACATCCCGAAAATCTAACTCCCTATTGTTATTTCAAATCGTTTGTGACTGTTTGTAGTTGATGATTGCAACCAAATCCCCCCATTTGACATTCGTGTCACCCCTTTAATTTGATATGTATTTTTATGATAATATTTATTCCTATGGCTGATTAGACCGCATTCATACTTCTTAATTGAATTCTAAAAACACAATTTCCTGAAGATTGGATACAACCATCTCCAAAACAATCTGTCGGACTCCATTAATGCTTTTACCCTCATACCAATGATGCCAGTCAACCTTGAGCTCTTTTATCAAACTATCATGACCTAATTTATCAAGTCATGTTGGCACCTACTACACCCACCAGTTGGTAAGCCTAACTCTTAGACTACCAAGCGGAAGTCAACTACAAGAAGAAAAAGGCTTAAACCAAAATGAAGAAAGGAGAATCAACAAACTATCAATACAGAGAACACCCTAAGACTTGACATTAGTAAGTAGTTGAGCATCTAATCCAACATAAGGGTACACGTCTTTTACAAATACAAGATAAGAACATGCTGTCTCTGAATACAACATAAAGACTAAGCCTACGAAAAATAGATGGAAACCAATAACTCAGAATGATAGGAGCCCACCCTAGTCTCCGGAAATCCAAGCTTCTCCACACAAATCAAATCAACGATGATAACTCAAACTGAAATCTGTAGGGGGCAGAAGTTTAGTATGAGTACCAAAAATGTTACTCAGTAGGCAACAAATGAATAAGCTCAAAATATAATCACAAGCATAAATAACAAGTAATATATAAATCATATCACATGTAACTAAACATGGAATGCTAAAAGTAGATAGACATTAAAGAGTAGAAACATGATATAAGGAGTAAGAAGCTGAGTCAAGAATGTACCTGCAACATTTGCCAACAACATACTCACAAGAAACTAAGATATCACGTCAACTATCCAAGGTCAAGAGGACCCACAACCAAACTTCTAAAGTCAAAGCCTATTAGCTCACAGATTCTCTAATATATCAAGTAGAAAAGGAGCACGTCCCTGGCGCCTCATGATATAAAAAGCCAATAAATCAAGTGGTCCAGGTGGTACGACTCTCATTCAAACCTGTTTACGATAAAATTTAAGTAAAATAGTATTTCATCATGAATGATAAATAAGACAATGTATGAACCAAAACCGTACCACAAACATCTATGAGAATGAATGAAAAATGCAATGTATTCCATCACCAATATTGAAAAAATTCACTCAAGTCAAATAACCATACAACGACCCAAAATATGCTGCCATAGGAAAGAGCACTAACATGTGATCCAATTGGTCCTCGCATACGGTCTCTGGCCCTGTAATAAAACCAAACTCAATAAGAGTGTAACGACCCTAAAATCGAATAAGTTAAACTAGAGCCTAACATGTGTGTGTTAGAGTTTGGTGTGAGGTTTGATGGTGCTTTGTGTTGTCCCGAGCCATGGTTGAGGTGTTTAGGGGTTAAATGTCAAGGTACGACTCCCCAAGGATCACCCTAAGGGCCCTTGAGGAGTACCCTAAGTCTAAACCCCAAGGAAACCATGAGGCTGCCCAAAATGGGGTGACCTACGGAAGGGGTTCACACCCCGTAGGTCCATCCACACCTTGTGGATAGCCTCCGTAGGTCATGGCCCCTAAATGCACCTCTATGACCAAGAACAAAGACCAACAGTACGGTCCGTGAATAAACTCATGGTCCGTGAGTCTAGGTCTCATAAAAATGACACCTGTGTGCTGTGAAAGACACAGCCAAGCCAAATGTGGTTTGGTAAATTCTTCCCTTGGCTAGTTAAGTGTTTGGACGGTTATTTTGGGTTTATTTACATATTTTAAGAGTATTAAAAGTGTTAAAATCTATTTTACATTCTATTATTTCAAAACCCCAAATCAAAACCCTTCCCTCCCAAAAAGTCCTCTCTAGAAACTCCATTGAAGACGAAGAGAAGAAAAAGACTTAGGGCTTGAAGAGGAAGGCTATTAGGTAGATTTTTGTGGGATTCTTCAAGTAAAATGTATGGTGATCCTTTATCTTGAGTTAGCTTTCACCGTAGAGTCAATTTCAAAGAAGTTTCAAAGTTTTCAAGTTTCACAAAAACCCTAGGTTTACTCAATCTCATGGGTTTTTTCATCAAACGATTTCAAAAGGTTTATAATGTCAAATTATGATTGAATTAGTTTTTAATTGATGATTTATGATGAAAATACTCTATGATCCCATGAATTCTCTCGATTTCTAAATTGTGCCTTATGAAGTGGGTTTGTTGATCATGATTTAATGTTGATGGATTATGCCTAAATTGATTTAGATTGTTAAATTGAATCATTATACATTCCTTAATTATAGTAAAATTGTTGGTGTGTTGGTGACTTTTGATCATGGCCTAATTACATGTTGAAGTAGAATTGTGCTTGATCTATTGATCCACTTGAAAGGTGGATGTGTTTATTTACTAATTATATTGTGCTATTGAATTGATGGATAAATATTCCTTGTACCCTACATATGGAGGTTAATGTATAACTATGAAGTGAAACATGTGTGTGATCTAAATGAATGAATGATGATCGTGTTTAGAAGCTATTGTGTTAGGATTGAATGTTATCTCTCTATTAACACTTGTGAAAGATAGTGATTATGTGAAAGGATATTATCACATACACACACACTTGAATGAAGAATGAATGAAGTTCAATGATAATGTTAATGATGAAGTACTTATTGAAAGGCTATTCTCAATTGTACTCAAATGAATGATAATGACTTGTTGTGAAAGGAATTTCTCACAATAAGGGGATTCTTAGGTGAAAGGCTATTCTCATCTTTGAATCTATGATCTTTCCAATGAATGAATAGATGTTGGGTTTGGGATGGATGCTTATCCAAGATTTGAGGCGGAGTGTCTAGTGACAATCTTTTATCCCATAATGAACTAATGTAATGAATGTAATGTACTTCGTGGGGAATAATGCTAAGCACCGAGAGGATATGAATTGATATGGATGCTCATCCGTGAGTTGAGGCGGGGTATCTAGTAACAATCTCTTGAGATGGATTCTCATTCATGAGTTGAGGTGGGGTATCAAGTATCAATCTCCCTATCCCATAACTATGTGCCCACATAGGTCTAGCTAGTGGATCAACTTAAGCCAAAGAACAATGGTCCTACCTTAGGCAAGTAGGAATCCCTTATCCGGTGAGGGTGACATCGGGATTCCATGAATTGCTCACATGGTCTATGTCGGTTAAGGCTTACCCCCACAATAAGGTTAATTAACTATGGCTTCTTAAGGGTATACTACTTAGTATGGGTGGTGGTATGGGACGCAATCTATGCGTTGCACAAGTAGTCATTTGAAGGAGGTTATGGTGTGTTCCTTATAATGTAAATGAAATGAATGGGCTCTTATGATGACATTTATGAGAATGTTGATCTAATGTCTAATGAATGAAGGTGCTCTTAATGAAATGAAGCTAATGAAGAATGTTGACTCTGAAATGCTTGTATACTTAAAGGTAAAAATGCATGCTATACTTGGATTGTATTATGAGTTACTTCCTTGTGCTGACTTTTGGGTGTGAATGTGCCTTGTCTAGGGTGACTTCAAAGGAGTACGTAGTGTGAGTAGTATTATGGGATGTGATCTTAGGAATATTTATATGCCTAGAAATCTAATAATGCCCAAATTTAAGCTAAGTTTGAATTCGATTTGTGTATATTTATAGTCTTATCGAGTCTATTGTTTGTTTATGAGCTAGCCAATATGATCAGTTGTGTAGGTAAGCTTTATTGGAGAAACGAGCATGAAAATAGGCAATGGGGAACAGAAGAGAGACAAGTCAAAAGGGAGCAAGGAGGAAGAGTGAAGAAATATCATTTGAGGCATCTCTGTGTCCTCTCCGCGATTTGGATCATGAAAAGTCGATTTGATGTAGAGTCCTGCAGTGGGTTCGTTGCGGAGGAGTGCATTTCTACACAAATCGAGCCAGAGTTGTGACTCCACATCATGGAGAGGGAGATCCAATTTAATTTAGCGAAGCTAGTTTCAAGCAGAACACTCTGTGGAGTGCCTGTGTCGTGGAGAAGAGAATATTATTTCAGAACAAAAATAGAGAGGTCCTCCGCGTCGTGCCCTATGTGCCGAGTTTTGTCCGTTTCAACTTTTAGTATAAATAGTTCATTAGTTTATTTTATTAATCATTCTTTTTCTGGGTTTTAAAGAACGACGTCTTGGGAGAACGTTTTCACCGTTTTTAGGGTTCTTTCCTAAACTCTTTTATTTTCTATCTCTTTATGTTCATTAAACATTGTTTGATCGATTCTTGATTATGAGTAGCTAAGTACCCTAGTTCTAGGGCTGTAGCTACATGATGATTGTAATCTATTAAGTTTTCATTGGGTTAATGCCAATTATCATATGAATCTTTCTTATGTTCTTGTTTTCCATATTTCGTGACTGTTCACCATTGAAATAAATATTTTGTCCAAATTGAACTCGGGAGAGGAATAAGAGGATAGAACGTGGGGCATAAGGAGAATGATTAATTCTAAATAGCTATAGTTAATGTGTATCTAGGAAAGGGATATACCTAGAAACCATGCTTGGGTCACCATACAAGAAGAAATCATAATAATCGATACTTAATCCATCCTATCCCCGCTCAACAATGTATTTAGGGTGTTATTTATCTTAGGCGATTAGAGGTCGGGAGATCATGATCATACATTTAACCATGTGATTCATTGATTCAATAGATGATAATTACCCATATAAATGATATTGATTGCATGAATCCTGATAGAAGCTGCAACCCTGGACTTTACCCAATCACTGGTTTTAAACAGTTGAAATTGAATTGCGTTTGTTACATTTTGGTTACAATTTTAGAATTAGATAATAAATCACTTTTGAAATCATGAATACACTTGTGTTTAGCTGAAAGTTAGAGAAGTTGAGTGATTCTAAGCGTAAGTCCCTATGGGTACGATACCCGGCGCTTAAAAAGAGCCACTTTAATACTTGAATGACCACGTGCACTTGCGTGTGTGAATTGGATGCAACAAATTTTTGGCGCCACTGTCGGGGACTTTAGAATCTGGAATTATTTGATTTTTCTGATTTCTGAAGTTAAAGAGCAAGTGTTGACAACTTGATCTTAGTATTTCATTGTTGCAGGTTGTATTAGAACTTCAAACTGGACGATGATCAAGGACTAGTATCGCCTCTAGCTGAACCAGAAAGATTTGTTTACTACTGGAGAAGGCAAAGACGACTTATTTATCCAGTCCCTCTTATTGCTAGTGAACCAACATCTCTAGTAGCAAAAGTTAAGGAAGAGGAACCTAAAATAATGGATGAGTTGAAAGTATGAGACGTGGCAATCCCACATCCCTCCAACGTGACATCATGCATTCAGAAACATGAAGCTGGTGGAAGGTTTGAATTGAAGCAGAGTATGGTGTAACTATTGCACACTAATGGGCAGTTCACTAGTCTGCCGCATGAGGATTCAATAGTTCACATTCAGAATTTCCTTGAGATCAGTGATACGTACACTCCAGCTGGAGTGAATGTGGATTACGTGAGGCTCACCTTATTCCCCTTTTCTCTGCTTGGGGAAGCAAACAGATGGTTAAACTCAAAGCCCGCGAACTCAATTACCACATGGAATGATCTAGCACAGAAGTTCCTCATCCGATTTTTTCCATCTGGAGAAACAGCAAAGTTGAGGATTGACATTTTGAGCTTTAGGCAGAAAGTGGGAGAAAACTTGTACCAAGCTTGGGACAGGTTTAAATCGATGTTGATGAGCTTCCCTCATCATCATCAATCTAATGAGGTGTTGGTCCATACCTTCATTGAAGGATTGGATCCTAACACCAAGATTCTACTTGATTCAGCTGCAGGTGGTCAGGCTTTGGAGAAGACATCTGCTAAACTATTCACCTTGCTGAACAAGATCTCGCAGGGCAACCCTGAATGGAATGGAGGAGGAATGAAACCTGTGATTCAGAAAATTACAGGTAAGTGAGAGGTAGATATTGTGACTGTTTTCACTGCACATATTGCTGCTATGTAGAATATGATGAACACCCACTTCAGCAATCTAGCATTGGGTGAACAACCCGTACATGTAAGTGCAGTTCAACAACCACCATATTGGTGTGAGATATGCGGAGGTGGTGACCATAGTGCAGAGGTATGTGGTGCAAACCCGAACTCTATTAATTTTGTAGGAAATGCCCAGCGAGGAAGAGGACATCATAATTATGGGAACTCTTATAACCCAAGTTGGCGCAACCACCAGAACTTTTCTTGGGGTGGAAATCAAAATCAGGGTCAAAGCCAAAATCAGTATAGACCCCAAGGAAATGCACAGGGGTACCAATCATAGGCCCAACTAGAACAGCCGAATAAGCAATCTGGTAACAGGAGCATGGAGGAGATGCTAAAAAAGGATCATGGCTGTTCGACGCCCAGTTAGCTGCTGATGTGAGAAATAACCAGTTGGCTACACAAAATCTAGAGAAGCAATTCAGGCAGTTTGCTAGTGCCCAAAATTCACGACCTCAAGGAGGTTGGCCGGGAAATACTGTTCCAAACCCTAAGAAAGTAAACGTGGTAGGTACACATAGTGGTTTAAAATTGGAGGAGTTAGCTCCTAAGAAAAGAAACACTGATGCTGTGAGTAAAGAGAGTGAACCCAAGGAGGGTGAAATTGTTGCACAAGAAGAAAGAGTGCAACCAATAGTGAAACTACCTCCTCCATTCCCTCAAAAGATCAAGAGACAGAAGGAGTATGAATGTTTTGGCAAGTTCCTCTCTCTTTTGAAAAAAGTTCACATTAACTTGCCATTGGTGGATATGTTGCAGGGTATACCCATGTATGCGAAATATGTGAAGGAGATTGTAGCGAATAAACAGAGGCTGATAGAATATGAAACTGTTGCACTTACTGAAGAATGCAGCTCCAGGATCCAAAATAAGTTGCCCACTAAATTGAAAGATTCGGGTAGCTTTACGGTTCAGATCACTATAAGGCAGAGCATTCATGCGTGAGGATTGTGTGATCTAGGAGCTAGCATAAATTTGATGCTTACTTCTTTATACAAAAATCTGGGGTTGGGTAGTCCTAAAACTACTACCATTATCTTGCAGTTGGCTGATAGGTATGTAGCTAGGCCTGAGGGTGTTGTAGAGGATGTTCTAGTGCAAGTGTGGTCGTTGATATTCCCAGTAGATTTTGTTATGCTGAATTTTGAGCCAGATCCTGAGGTCCCATTCATCTTAGGAAGACCATTCTTAGCGACTGGGAGGGCCATGATAGATGTAGCCGCTGGGCAACTTACTATGCGAGCACATGATCAAGTGGAGGTGTTCGACGTCTATGAAGTATTAAAGATGCCATCTGTGTATGAGGAGTTGTCTTCCATAACTGTGATGGATCTTGAGACAGAGGCTCACTACATTGCATCTAAGGACCCTTTATAGCGAGTGTTAGTAGGGGATGATATTTATGGGGATGCTGAGGCATAAGAAATTATGCAATTTATTGATGTGGCACTTGTAGGTACATCTGGAGATCGATGTTAGCCTTTGAATAGGGTGTTGGGTCCTCCAACCAAGCCCTCCATTGAAGAAGCACCTCAGCTGGAATTAAAAGCATTGCCAACTCACCTCAGGTATGCATTTTTGGGTGAAGATAAAACTTTACCGATTATTTTGTCTGCAATATTATCTGATGCACAGGTGGAAGCAACATTAATCATCCTAAAGAAGAGGAAAACATCTCTGGGTTGGAAAATGTCCAACATCCATGGGATTAGTCCCGCGTTGTGCATGCATAAAATATATATGGAGGAAGGGTATAAGCCGAGTGCACATCATCAGCGGAGACTAAACCCATTGATGAAGGATGCGGTAAGAAAAGAGGTGATCAAGTGGTTGGATGTAGGAATTGTGTACCCAATATCAGAAAACAAATGGGTAAGTCCAGTACAGTGTGTGCCCAAGAAGGGTGGAATGACGGTGGTGAATAATGAGAAGAATGAGTTAATTCCCCCAACGACAGTGACTGGGTGGAGGATCTATATGGACTACAAGAAGTTGAATGACGCCACCAGAAAGGACCATTATCCAGTACCTTTCATTGATCAAATGTTGGATATGTTGGTTGGCTAGGAGTATTACTATTTCCTTGATGGTTATTCAGGGTACAATCAGTTTGTCATTGCATCAGAGGATTAGGAGAAGACTATATTCACATGTCCGTATGGCACATATGCATTCAAGCGCATGCCATTCGGCTTGTGCAATGACCCAGCCACATTTCAGAGATGTATGATGGCAATCTTCCATGATATGGTGGAGGATTTTGTTGAAGTATTCATGGACGACTTCTCAGTGTTTGGTGAGTCTTTTGAACTTTTTTTGACTAATCTTGATAGAGTTCTTGCTAGGTGTGAAGAGACAAATCTGGTGCTAAACTGGGAGAAGTATCACTTTCTAGTTAGAGAAGGAATTGTGTTGGGGCACAAGATCTCCAAAAGTTGGTTGTAAGTTGACAAAGCTAAAGTGGAAGTTATTGAGAAGTTGCCACCCCCCATCACAGTGAAAGGAGTGAGAAGATTCCTGGGACATGCTGGTTTCTATAGAAGGTTCATCAAGGACTTCTCTAAGACTGAAAGACCTATGTCTAGCCTGTTAGAGAAAGAGATGAAGTTTGTTTTTGATGAAAAGTGTTTGCAGGCATTTAAGCTACTGAAGAAGAAGTTGATTGAAGCTCCTATTCTAATTGCTCCGAATTGGGAGCTTCCATTTGAGCTTATGTGTGATGCCAATGATATAGAGGTTGGGGAAGTACTTGGGCAGAGAAAAGAGAAGATGTTCCATTCCATCTACTATGCGAGCAAGACACTTGATGCAGCTCAATCGAATTACATTGTTACTGAAAAAAAGAGATGCTAGCATTGGTGTTCGCATTTGATAAGTTCAGATCATATTTGGTGGGAACTAAGGTTATAGTCTATACGGATCATGCTGCAATCAGGTATTTGTTCAATAAGAAGGATGCCAAGCCGAGGTTGATTAGTTGGATTCTGCTACTACAAGAGTTTGATTCAGAGATAAGGAACATGAAAGGAACTGAGAACCAGATAGCTGATCATCTTTCCAGACTGGAGGATTCATCTCATGTGAAGAATAAGGGGCAGATTCGTGAAGAGTTTCCTGATGAGCAATTTCTTGCTTTGGACCTTGCTCAAGTGCCTTGGTATGCTAATATTGTGAATTTTTTGGTGAGTGGTTTATTTCCACCTGGGGTCTCAACACATCGAAAGCAGAGACTAAAATATGATGCACACTTATATATGTGGGATGAACCTTTCTTATTCAAACAGGGACCTGATCAAATGATGAGAAGGTGTATAGTTGAGCAGGAGGCAACACAAGTGTTGGAGAGTTGTCGCTCTTCAACATATGGTGGACACCACGGAGGGAAATGAACTCCGCATAAGGTATTACAATCTGGTTTCTTTTGGCCTACTGTATCTAAAGATGCAGCTTTATTTGTGAAAGGTTGCGATCAGTGCCAAAGGATGGGCACCATTTCCAGAAGGCCTGAGATGCCATTGAGCAATATATTAGAGGTTGAGATCTTTGATGTCTGGGGGATAGACTTTATGGGACCATTCCCATCGTCCCGTGGTAATCAATACATCCTAGTTGCGGTTGACTACGTGTCTAAGTGGGTGGAGGCAGTTGCACTACCATCCAATGATGCAAAAGTGGTTGTGAAGTTCATCCAAAAACACATCTTCACCAGGTTGGGAATTCCAAGGTCTATAACCAATGACGGAGGTACGCATTTTATTAATAATTCAGTGCATAATTTGTTAGCCAAATATGGGGTGAGACACAAGGTGGCTACAACATATCATCCCCAAACTAGTGGGCATGTGGAAGTGCCTAATAGAGCGGTCAAACAGATCCTCTAGAAGACTGTGAATGCCCAAAGAAAAGACTGGGCGGACAAGCTAGATGATGCCTTGTGGGCATATCAGACTGCATACAAGACACTGATAGGGACTTCTCCTTATCGAATGGTGTTTGGCAAAGCGTGTCACTTACCACCCGAATTGGAGCATAAGGCATATTGGGTTATCAAAAACCTGAATTTGGATGCTGAGTTAGCCGAAAGGAAGAGAATAACACAATTGCATGAATTAGAGTAGTTCAGGCTTCACGCCTATGAGAACGCTAAGCTGTACAAGGAGAAGACCAAGAGGTGGCATGACAAGCATATTGTGTCACACACCTTTGAGCCAGATCAACTAGTGTTGTTGTTTGACTCAAGATTGAATTTGTTCCCCAGAAAGCTTCGGTCTAAGTGGAGTGGTCCATTTGAAGTAGTGAGGATGACTCAACATGGTGCTGTGGAACTAAGGAACAAGGATAAGATCTCTACTTTCCTTGTGAATGGTCAAAGGGTCAAGCACTATTTCGGGAATGATGTGGATCATGAGCTTGAAGCGCTCACATTGAATGACGAATGAGTCATGAGATGGGTCGTGTTGCGATGTTAAATCAGGCGCTACACGGGAGGCAACCCGTGACCCCTTGTAATAGTTAGGATTTATTTGCTTTTATTTTATTATTTTAGTTCTTAGGAAATAAAAAAAATGATAAATCGAGAAAAATACAAAAAAATGAGTCGTGCCACGACCAAAACTAAGGCACTGGATGGGAGGCAACCCATCATGTTTTAACTAATGGGTTGTATGCTGAACATGTGTAGGAAGCATGAATTTGTGCCTAAGGCAGCTCCGTGTGGGAGCTGCATTGCGGAGGTGGGGCAAAATTTTGCCTCTCCTGGTCCAATTTGAGGCAGAGAGGTCCGTGTAGCTGGCGCATCACAGAGAGGGCCCCTAAATTTGGTTTTGGCGGGACCTAGTCTCTACATCAAGAAATAGGCTACTTCGTGTTAGCCCCGCATCACGGAGCAAGGGTCAAATATTGGCCTCGCTTGGAATTAAAATTCTAGAGGACTTCATGTCGAAGTCGCGTCGCGCCCCCAAGTAAGTATTTCGATTTTCATTAAATGAAACGGGTTTGACCCGTTTTAAATTAAAATACCCGACCCCCTTTCCCTTTTGAACCAAATTTCACCCAAAAAAACCCCATTATTCTCCAAATTTTACCCGCAATTTCTTCCCCCATTCTCACCCTTGTTCTATTTTCTAGCTTCAATCCGTAACGCGGAGTCAAGTCCAGCATCCCTTCTTGCCGAATTTCCCCCGATTTCATCAACTCAGGCATGAATTCGTGATTTCTTGTGCGCTCAGTTGCCTATTTTCTTGGAATGACTGCTATTTTGAAAAGAATTGTTAGGAAAATTGTGGTTTAGTTGTTTAAAAGTAAGAGGTTGTGGTGTGAGGGCAGGTTGTTATTTTTATGTGGGTGATTTCGAATTCTTGAGTAGGCAGGAGTTAGCATGCGAATAGTTGGCAGTGTGGTTGCCCGAGGTTGATTCTTCTTAATGATAGATTAAAATTCAAAGTCTGAGTAGAATATACTTGTCATTGCTCAAGTGTGCCAGTACTAATTGAGTGTGTGCAGGCGCCAAGGGGAAGTCTGAGTACCTAGGTTTCTGTTTACTTTGAACAAAGTGTGGGGTGGTGTGCGAACACCACCCATATTTTTATCATTGTTTTGTAGTCGTTTGGGCTGAACTTTGGTATATTTTGCAGGTAATGATCTCAAGTTCACACAGACCCAGCAAAGAAGTGGCCACGTCAAGCCATAAGAAACGTGCCCAAAGTGGGAATGTCCCACTCGCACCTGTAGTTCCAAAGGGGAAAACTAGGCGGTTCGGGGTTAAGGTTGTAACCAAGGAAAGGAAGGCATGGTATAAAAAACACACTGAGGCCTCTTACTTCTCTGATGTTTATATTGATAGGGACATCCTGGCGCGTGAGTTTCCATAGATCCTGAGGTAGATTAGGGAATTAGGGATGGAGTTCATCTTCGCTGAACCGGCAGAGTGCAACTTGCACATGGTCCGGGAGTTTTACGCCAACTGGGCACCCGAGGCACGATCCCACTATGTGACGATGCGTGGAAGGAATGTACCCATCACTCCCACATGTATAAATGACATACTGGATACACCATAGAACACGAACCCACTTATGCTGACAGGGTTGATCATACGCCCTCCATACCAGGCTATCCGACACACGCTGTGTGGTCCACAATCCATGGCTCAATGGACTAAGCATAGTGGGAAGAGATATCACCAATCTCTTCCCTACGCTCACGTGCTTCAGGAGACACGGGATTGGCTGAAGGTGGTTATGAACTATTTGATACTGGGTCTACACTACACTAATATCACTCGTTCCTGGTATATGTCTTTATGACCGGCACGGAGCTGAACATCGGAGCCATTGTGAAATCTGCTATGCGTAAGGCCTGGGTGCACAAAGGGCACATGTATGCTTTTGGTGGTTTGATTACTAAGATGTGTCATGATGCAGGTGTTCCTGAAGAACATTTGGACTACATGGCTCCTCTATATCCAGCATTAGTGGACATTACTCGGACAAAGGGGCCTGACACTGAGTTTGGCCCAAATCTTACCACCGCTGAGCTCCATAGGAGGGATGAGCTTATCATGGCGAGGATGTATGGCTTAGAGATGCTGTGCCATCAGAATGGCTGCCATACTTCTACCGATATTTAGTTGGGCGAGGTCGCGAGGCGTTACCCTCTGAATGACCATGCCAAGGCACTACTTGACATTGGTCCTGAGTTTCGCGAGTCGATTGATAATGATATTTTGACAGATAAGGAGCATGTGCATACTAGCTCAGATGTGGATTCCGACTCGGAGGAGGAGATCAACTCCACTCAGGCCGGTGATGAGGCCGAATGGGGTGATGCGATGGAGGACTGATCAGGGAGTGTTTTCACCTTACCTCTTGAATTATTTTGAATTTTTATAATGCACTGGGATAATGCTATTGTATAAGTGTGGGGTGAGGGTGAAAAACATCTGGTCTGTACATATATTTCTATTGTTGAACATTACTAGAGTCTGTTTTTTGTCTTTGTTTTGATTTATTTTGGGTTCCTTGGAGGTTGTTTTTGGTTCTTTAGCCAAGAATAGTCCCTTTGAACCGTACAAAATACAAAAAGATTTTGTCTTTATAAGATTGAGTCTATAGTCGTAGTCGAGTCAAGCTACCCAATGATAGATGGATGACAACCGTCTTAAGGGCAATTTCGTCATTGAGTCTTAGGTTTTGTTTGTGCTAAAGCTGAAATTCAAAAAGGAATATGTATGAAAAGCATGGTTGAAATTGATGTATGAATGCAGTTGAATTCTTGTATATGATTTGAATGTGCAACTTAAGTTTAATTTGTACCTTGTGCATGATATGATTGTGTTGCTGTGATTGATCCATTCTGAGTATAACTTGTGCCATGAGCGGTGAGTTTTTATGAGATCCATGAATGCATATGAGTCTAGAACTTTCCTAGGTTGTTATTGAAGAAAAATACAAGTGTTGTTGTGTTTAAAAGATGATAATAGGCCTTCTTTGAATTGTCTGAAATTTGAGCCTGTTTAGAAAGAAAATCCCTAATATAACCCAATTGAGCCTTTTAGCCTTGATTTTATTCTAAGCCACATAAGTAAGCCGAATCCCTTTTATTGATACCGTTAGCTTTGATCCCAATCCCTAATGCACTATGTTAGGAGGAAAGGTAAAAACAACGGAAAGAGTAAATAGGGTGGAAATGTTTAGTTGTTGGGAAAGAGTGAAAGAGGAGGTAAAACGATACCCCATGAGTGTGAATCTGAGATTGGCCCTGGTCCTTAGGACGTTGTGCACTTCGACTAGGAGAAACCCAAGTTGAAGGTGGCTAACTTAGTGAATACCTTAATGATGACCCTGGCCCTAACAATGGCATTGTCCACCTTAACTCGAGACAAATCTCCAAGTCAAGGGTGGCTATTATTGAGTGTTAAAAAAAAGGTAGAAGAAATAAAGGGGCAAGTAAGCAATAAAGGCAAGGTTGGAAACAGTAGTGGAAACCTATGAAGAAGGAATGGGCTAACGAAAATAAAAAGTTGTGAATGTAAGAGGAAAGTTGAATATAGTGCATTAGGGAGGATAAGTCACTAATTTTAACTAAACGAATCCTCCCTTACCTTAAGCCTACATTACAACCAGAACAAGTCCTGTTTGATTTTGAACATAGCACACTTTATTAGTAGAGATGTACATAATGGGCAAGCTTATGGTTCTCAATGCATACATTTTTGATGTTGTTGTTGAGTGAGAGCGTACCTTGTTTACAGAGTCCGTAAAGTATATTCAATTTGCTGAGTTGAGTGTGTGGACTATTCTTTGGAGTGAGGGACACTTGTTGTATGAAGGATAGGTGGTATGTAATGGTGCACATGTTGTTGAATGCATTGGTGGCTAAAAGTTGTCAAGTCATTTACAAGAGTCATGCATATTATGAATGAAAACATGCATGTGTTGATTGGTTACATATCCTGGGAAGAAAGTAGCGGATGCACAAATAACATAGTAGTGAGTCTAGGTGTAGGAGTAGTTAGTAGGTTGTTCGAGGACGAACAAAGTTCTAAGTGTGGGGTAGTGATCTTAGGCATATTATATGCCTAGAAATCTAGTAATGCCCAAATTTAAGCTATGTTTGAATTCAATTTGTGTTTGTTTATAGTCTTATAGAGTCTATTGTTTGTTTATGAGCTAACCAACATGATTAGTTGTATAGGTAAGCTTTATTGGATAAATGAGCACAAAAATGGGCAATGGGGGAACATAAGAGAGCCA
This sequence comes from Solanum piurae, assembly GCA_029582685.1. Classification (NCBI taxonomy): domain Eukaryota; kingdom Viridiplantae; phylum Streptophyta; class Magnoliopsida; order Solanales; family Solanaceae; genus Solanum; species Solanum piurae. Next base: position 35,514 of record JAJOOO010025668.1, on the reverse strand, counting down.
AGTCAAAAGGGAGAAAGGAGGAAGAGGGAAGAAATATCATTTGAGGCATCTACGTGTCCTCTCCGCATCGCGGAGAGAAATGTTAATTTGGATCGTGAAAAGTCATTTTGAGGTAGAGTCCTCCGTGTAGTAGGTGCATCGTGGAGGAGTGCATTTTCACACAAATCGAGCCAGAGTTGTGACTCCGCGTTGCAGAGAGGGAGTTCCAATTTAATTCAACAAAGCGAGTTTCAAGCAGAACACTTCGTGGAGTGCCCGCGTCGCGGAGAACAAAATATTATCTCAGAACAAAAATAGAGAGGGCCTCCGCGTCGTGCCCCATGTGCCTAGTTTTGGCCATTTCGACTTTTAGTATAAATAGGTCATTATTTTATTTTATTAATCCTTCTTTTTCTGGGTTTTGAAGAACGACGACTTGGGAAAACGTTTTCACCATTTTAGGGTTCTTTCCTAAACTCTTTTCTTTTCGATCTCTTTATGTTCATTAAACATTGTTTGATCGATTTTTGATTATGAGTAGCTAAATACCCTAGTTCTAGGGCTGTAGCTACATGATGATTGTAATCTATTAAGTTTTCATTGGGTTAATGTCAATTATCATATGAATCTTTATTATGTTCTTGTTTTCCGTATTTCGTGATTGATCACCATTGAAATGAATACATTGTCCAAATTGAACTCGGGAGATGAATAAGAGGATAGAATGCGGGGCATAAGGAGCATGATTAATTCTAAATAGCTAGAGTTAATTTGTATCTAGGATAAGGATATACCTAGAAAGCATACTTAGATCACCATACAAGAAGAAATCGTAATGCTTGGTACGTAATCCATCCTATCCCCGCTCAATGATATAGTTAGGGTGTTATTTATCATATGCGATTAGAGATCGGGAGACCATGATCATACATTTAACCCTGTGATTCATTGATTCGATAGATGATAATTACCCATATAAATGATATTGATTGCATGAATCCTGATAGAAGCTGCAGCCCTGGACTTTTCCCAATCATTGTTTTTAAAACCTTGAAATTGAATCGCATTTGTTACATTTTGGTTAAAATTTTAGAATTAGATAATAAATCACTTTTAAAATCTTGAATACACTTGTGTTTAGCTGAAAGTTAGAGAAGTTGAGTGATTGTAAGCGTAAGTCCCTGTGGGTACGATATTCGACTCTTAAAAAGAGCCACTTTAATACTTGAAGGACCACGTGCACCTGCGTGTGCGAATTGGACGCAACATGATGCTACTTGCACATTGCACAAGTATGACTTAGAGTTGTATTAGGTTTGGTCTTAATGTGATGATGTGACTCATGTAATTTTTATGTCTCTTATATGCTTTATTGTGTAAAGGTGGAAAGGATGAATGGTGAGTTCACTTTTGGTGACCTTAAGGTGGTGCCTTAGTGTGGGTGGTGATATCGGACGCTACCCATGCATTGTACAAGGTATAACTTGAGGTGAAGGCTTAAGGTGTAAGGTAAAGGTTCATGTGTGGATTATGTTCTAATGTGAAAATGTGACTTGCATGTTGGTTGTAACTTATATTATGCCTCTTTTCTCAATGTTCATGAAGATTTACTAAAATGGCATATATCACGACTTTCAAACAAAGATGTCCATTTTAAGCATGTTTTTGCATGGCTATCATACTTAGTACTTTATGTGCTAACCCATATTTTCTTTACTCTTATGAAGTGTAGGGATTGGCACTCAATTTGATTATTCCTAGTCAAGCTTGGAATAGAGTTCTCCAAGACATTTTGGGTATGTCCTCATAGATCGAGGACAAGGACTTTTATTGTTTCTAGTTCTTTATTTTTTAAGACTATTGTTAAGACTTCGATTGTAAAGGGCCGTGACTCTATCTTGTTTTAAAGTTTTATCTAAGATGGCCATGTGAAACTTTAGAATTTTGCTGCTTTATAAATGTCTTTAGATTGTATGGTTTTGAATAAAAAGTTTAAATTCCGTACTATTTCTATTACCTATGCGATGAGTGAACGCTATGAGGCTTGTATAAGACCCCTTCGGGGTCTAGTACGCCGTGTTACGACTAGGGGGTACTCTCGAGTCGTGACAAATATGGTATAAGAGCATAAGATTTTGGAAATTTTCTTTAGGGTTGATGTCTCACAAGCCACGTCTAGTAGAGTATTGTTCATCGGTTTGAGTCGCGACACATCTATGAGCGAGAGGTTATAGGACGTTAGAAAGTTACACTTCTTTCATACTCTTGAAGTTGTGCCTTCGAGTTTAGCACTATAAGTTTCATTTTCCTAATCCTTCTCTTGTGTTTATAGGATATGAATACAAGAAGGATGCCCGCAAGTAGAGTGGAAGAGTTCCTCCCCAAGATCCTCAAGTCCCTCAAGACAACCAAGTTCCAGTGGATCCCTCAGCCATGACCAATGAGGAGATTAGGTCGGCTTTTCTTACCTTAGCCCAAGCCATGACGGCTCAAGTGAATAGAGATGTGGGGCCTAGAGTTAATGATATTGAGAGTACTATGGCTTCCAAGTTGAGGGACTTTGTGAGGATGAATCCTTCGATTTTCCTAGGTTCTAAGATGGGAGAGGATCCCTAAGAGTTGTTGGATGAGGTATATAAGATAGTCAGTACTATGGGGGTGTCTTCTAAGGAGAAAGCGGAGTTGGCTTCCTATCAATTGAAAGATGTGGCCCAAGTGTGGTTCACTCAATGGAAGAGCAATAGGCCTATAAAAGCGGGTCCTATAGAATGGTAGGAGTTTTAGAGAGCTTTCTTCGGTAGGTATTTTCCCCGTGAGAATAGGGAGGTTAAAGTGGAGGAGTTTATAAACCTTAGGCAAGGTAGAATGAGTGTGGAAGAGTATTCCTTGAAGTTTACCTTATTGTCTAAGTATGCTCCATCTTTGGTGTCTAACCCTAGAGATGAGATGAGTCGCTTTGTGACCGGTGTATCCGACCTTGTTAAGGAAGAGTGCCATATGGCGATGCTTCATGATGACATGAATATCTCTAAGCTTATTGTGTATGCTCAATCTATTGAGGAGTCCAAACTTAAGAGGATGAATAGAGATTTGAAGAGGTCTAGGATCGATGAGCAAGGTCAACCTAGGTCCAAAAAGAGGTTCTCCAATCAAGATTCCTCAATGGTCAACAATGATAGGGTGTCTAACCCTAAATCTCAAGGAGGGAATGGAAGTGTCTCTTCTTTTGAGAGTCCTAGGTGTGCCAAGTGTGGGAAGCAACATTTGGGTAAGTGTCTTGCCGGCACGGATGGGTGCTTTGGATGTGGAAAGAAGGGTCATAAGATGAGAGATTTCCCAACACTCTCGGCCAAAGGAAGGGAGGATAAGCAAGCTTTTCTTGGTGGCCCAGATCCTTATGCTATAAAGAATAGTCTTTTCTATGCACTTCGGGCTAGGGATGACAAAAGAGATAATCCAGATGAAGATACCGGTAAGTTATAGTTCTTTTTTGTTGTGATGAGATCCTTATGTTGGTTCATGATAGCCTTAGTTGGATTTTCTCCTAAGTGTGGGATAGTATGTTGAATAGTAGGTTATGGTGAGTGTTGATATCCTTATCTTTTTCCTTCTATTCCTATTTAAGCTTGAGACCAAGAGTTCCTTGTAGCTCTTTTCATGTTTTGGAGTCTTGTGTGAATTTGAGTTTCCATGGTCTCCTTATGTTATGCATGTTCTATTGAATTCATGTTTAAATGAGAAAATAAGCTTATGTGATTTGTGTTCCTCATGATAAATATGCATCTATAATGAGTTGTCTAAATGCTTCATGAGTTGACTTGTTGAACATGCTCAATTGTACTTTTATGAGAAAATTGCTTAAATGTTCTTAATGATGTTATGATGAGCATGATGTGATTTAGAGAAGGTAATGCCTCCAATGATATGAGAAATGTTGATGTTTTGATGCATAATGGGTTTTTAGATGTAGTTCCTACTTTCTTATGTTGCATTGTGCTTATTGATGTGGAGTTGATGTTTTCTCCTAGTTTTATTCATTTATATTGATGTTGCATGCATGATTGTGGGCTGCTAGTCTTGATTCGTTACCCCTTAAAGTGTTTTAAGTGTCATTCGAGGATGAATGTTCCTAAGTGGGGATAATGTAACGACCCTAAAAAATAATAAGTTAAACTAGAGCCTAACGTGTGTGTGTTAGAGTTTGGTGTGAGGTTTGATGGTGCTTTGTGTTGTCCCGAGCCATGGTTGAGGTGTTTAGGGGTGAAATGTCAAGGTACGACTCCCCAAGGACCAACCTAAGGGCCCTTGAGGAGGACCCTAAGTCTGAACCCCAAGACCCCAAGGAAACTATGAGGCTGCCCAAAATGGGGTGACCTACGGAAGGGGTTCACACCCCGTAGGTCCATCCACTCCCCATGGATGACCTCCGTAGGTCATGGCCCCTAAATGCACCTCTATGACCTAGACCACGGACCAACAGTATGGTTCGTGAATGGACTCACGGTCCGTGAGTCTAGGTGTCGTGAATGGCACCCGTGTGCTGTCAAAGACACAGCCAAGCCAAGGGTGGTTTGGTAAATTTCTCCCTTGGCTAGTTAAGTGTTTGAACGGTTATTTTGGATTTATTAACATATTTTAAGAGTATTAAAAGTGTTAAACTCTATTTTACATTCTATTATTTCAAAACGTCAAATCAAAACCCTTCCCTCCCAAAAAGTCCTCTCTAGAAACTCCATTGAAGAGCAAGAGAAGAAGATGACTTAGGGCCTGAAGAGGAAGGCTATTGGATAGATTTTCGTGGGATTCTTCAAGTAAAAGGTACGGTGATCCTTCATCTAGGGTTATCTTTCACCCAAGAGTCAATTTCAAAGAAGTTTTGAAGTTTCACAAAAACCCTAGGTTTTACTCAATCTCATGGGTTCTTTCATCAAACGATTTCAAAAGGTTTATAATGTCAAATTATGATTGAATTAGTGTTTAATTGATGATTTATGATTAAAATACTCTATGAACCCATGAATTCTCTCAATTTCTAAATTGTGCCTTATGAAATGGGTTTGTTGATAATGATTGAATGTTGATGGATTATGCCTAAATTGATTTAGATTGTTAAATTGAATCATTATACATGCCTTAATTATTGTAAAATTGTTGGTGTGTTAGTGACTTTTGCCATGGCCTTGAAAGGGCAAGTTATGGCCTAATTACATGTTGAAGTAGAATTGTGCTTGATCTATTGATCCACTTGAAAGGTGGAGGTGTTTATTCACTAAGTATATTGTGGTATTGAATTGATGGATACATATTCCTTGTACCCTACATGTGGAGGTTAATGTATAACTATGAAGTGAAGCATGTGTGTGATCTAAATGAATGAATGATGATCATGTTTAGAAGCTATTGTGTTAGGATTCAATGTTATCTCTCTATTAACACTTGTGAAAGATGGTGATTATGTTAAAGGCTATTCTCACATACACACACACACTTGAATGAAGAATGAATGAAGTTCAATGATAATGTTAATGGATGAAATACCTATTGAAAGGCTATTCTCAATTGTACTCAAATGAATGATAATGACTTGTTGTGAAAGGACTTTGTCACAATAAGGGGATTCTTAGGTCAAAGGCTATTCTCATCTTTGAATCTATGAGCTTTTCAATGAATGAATGGATGTTGGGTTTGGGATGGATGCTCATCCGGGAGTTGAGGCGGAGTGTCTAGTAACAATATCTTATCCCATAATGAACTAATGTAATGAATGTAATGTACTCCGTGGGGAATAATGCTAAGCACCGAGAGGATATGAATTGAGATGGATGCTCATCTGGAAGTTGAGGCGGGGTATATAGTAACAATCTCTTGAGATGGAAGCTCATTCATGAGTTGAGTCGGGGTATCTAGTATAAATCTCCCTATCCCATAACTATATGCCCACATAGGTCTAGCTAGTAGATCCACTTAAGTTAAAGAACAATGGTACTACCTTTGGAAAGTAGGAATCCCTTATCTAGTGAGGGTGACACTGGGATTCCATGAATTGCTCACATGGTCTATGTCGGTTAAGGCTTACCCCACAATAATATTAATGAACTATGGCTTCTTAAGGGTGTACTACTTAGTATGGGTGGTGGTATGGAGCGCCATCTATGCAATGCACAAGTATGCATTTGAGGGAGGTTATGGTGTGTTCCTTAAAATGTTAATGAAATGAATGGGCTCTTATGATGACATTTATGAGAATGTTGATCTAATGTCTAATGAATGAAGGTGCTCTTAAAGAAATGAAGCTTATGAAGAATGTTGACTCTTAAATGATTATATGCTTAAAGGTAAAGATGCATGCTATACTTGGATTTTATTATGAGTTACTTCCTTGTCATGACTTTTGGGTGTGAATGTGCCTTGTCTAGGGTGAATTCAAAGGAGTACTTAGTGTGTAGTATTATGGGATGCTACTTGCACATTGCACAAGTATGACTTAGAGTTGCCTTATGTTTGGTCTTAATGTGATGATGTGACTCATGTAATGTTTATGTCTCTTATATGCTTTATTGTGTAAATGTGGAAAGGATGAATGGTGAGTTCACTTTTGGTGAGCTTAAGGTGGTGCCTTAGTGTGGGTGGTGGTATGGGACGCTACCCATACATTGCACAAGGTATATCTTGAGGGTTACTTGAGGTGAAGGCTTAAGGTGAAAGGTAAAGGTTCGTGTGTGGATTATGTTCTAATGGGAAAATGTGACTTGCATGTTGGTTGTGACCTATATTATGCCTCTTTATTCAATGTTCATGAAGATTTACTAAAATGGCATATATCACTACTTTCAAACAAAGATGTCCGTTTTAAGCATGTTTTTGCATGGCTATCATACTTAGTACTTTATGTGCTAACCCATATTTTCTTTACTCTTATGAAGTGTAGGGATTGGCACTCAGTTTGATTCTTCCTAGTCAAGCTTGGAATAGAGTTCTCCAAGACATTTTGGGTATGTCCTCATAGATCGAGGACAAGGACTTTTATTGTTTCTAGTTCTTTATGTTTTAAGACTATTGTTAAGACTTCGATTGTAAAGGGCCGTGACTCTATCTTGTTTTAAAGTTTTATCTAAGATGGCCATGTGAAACTTTAGAATTTTTCTGCTTTATAAATGTCTTTAGATTGTATGGTTTTGAATAAAAAGTTTAAATTTCGTACTATTTCTTTTATCTATGCGATGAATGAATGCTATGAGGCTTGTATAAGACCCCTTCGGGGTCGAGTATGCCGTGTTACAACTAGGGGGTGCTCTCAGGTCGTGACAAAGAGTATAATAGGTTTATTGCTAAAAACAAGCGAAGGGACCAAAGAAAAGGTCTCAAAGTAATAAATGGGCAATAAAACTCAAGGGACAACACCTTTCCCCAATATACCACTCATGTCCCTGACTGAGCTTAGCTAGGACCAATCTATGGCTACGTTGAGCCACCAAGGTCACAAATACCGACATAAGGAGAACAACCCAAAACAAGCCTTATCGAGAGAAAATCATAACTACAAGGGCGATAAAGCACAACCTAGAGCATCTAAGGTTCAACCTAGTATAACACCACAAAGTACCAATCCTAATAGGGATAAACAAGATCATTTATACCACAAGCCAAGCTACAAGTGTAAACTAAGGATACAAACATTATGAATCAAAACACAAACTAAAGAAAATAGAAGAGAGTTGGCGGACCCTTCAGGTTAGAATATACCTCAAACGAAGATCCCCCGACATTTCCCACAAAATTAAACATGTAGCCACAAAAATATTGGATGTCCACGACTTTGAATCACCTCAATTGAAGCTTCCAAGTTCAAGATATTGTGTTTTGGAGTTTGATATAGCTGCTGGAAACAACCTTAAAAAGGAAAATAAATTGCCTTTCGTGTAAACAGGACCTGATCCGCGAAACTCTAGGGAGACCTCTTCCTTTTTCACGAACATGGGTTCCTTGTCTATGAATGTGGAGAGAAACCATCTCATCTTTTGTGAACGCAGGACCTAGTTCTGAATGTGGAGACAAAGTTCAGATGCACCAGTTGAACTTTAAAAATACTCTGATTGGTTGCTTAGAATTTGTTCGGGACCCCATTTGACCAAACAAAATATGATACCCCATCAAATTTGACATTTTGGACTCAATGAAATCATTGAAACTTTCATCTGAGGTCGTCTCAATGAAAAGTGTGTCCCACACCAAAGTTCCATTCTAAGCTAAAATCCATAAAAAGGCTAAAAATAAGATTAGGAGCTTCAAGAACCGCTTGGAAGGTCGTTCTAGACCAAACTCAAAATTCCTGAGATAACCGCACTGATAGAAGTCTCATTCGAACACATTTACTAGGAATGTTGACCAAAGTTAAACCTTGGCTTATGTTTAAAAGTTAAAATACCTAACGGCACAAACTCACACCAGAAGTCTTGCGGCCCGAACAAACCATCCCCTAGCCTAAAATGACCTTTCTGGAGCTAATTAAATCATCAAAATTACATTCTGAGACCATCTTCCTAAACATTTGACTGAGGTCAACCGTTCAAGTTTAAAAGGATACAAAACCTGAAAATTGGCACAAAAGCCAAACGGATGACCTAGTGACAGAATTGTCACCCCTAGAAAGTCATAAATGACTTGGGTCACTACTGGAAAGCTTTGAATGCTGAAAAGATTGGAAAAGAAAGAAAATGACCTGAAGGGTCATAACATTACCTCTCTTATTTGATGAGTTCACGTCTATTCAAATGTTTAAATTTCTCACCTAATTCACTACTTAACACTTGGTTCAAGTAGATGTTCTTGTTCCTTATCTAATGTTTTATCTATTACTCTATTGGCATATTGTGTTAGTTTCATTCCAGTGGATACTTCTTGTTCACTTTATCCTCATATTAGACTATATACACTCGATAATTTGTTATGAGGTTGGTAAAACTTTTTTTTATCTCATTGTGATTACTTTTGTAATTTTCATTCGTTGTATGATTGGAAACCTATGTCTCGATAATCTCTATTATTTTGATGATTATCTCTATTTCTTTCTAAGGTTTTGCTTACCATTTAGTTCAGAATTGAGTATGAACTACCTTTTCTCTTAGAAATTATATTTGTTGGCTATCTGGTGGAGTTTCTAATGTTTGGTTTCTCTTGTTGTGAAATCCGATAGTGTAAGCTATGTGTAGTTCATTTAAAATAAAAACACATTTAGTCTCATTGTTGTCACGACCCAAAGTACACCCAGACGTGACATGGAGTATAAGACCCCGAGAGGACCTACACAAACCACTTAGCATACATCATACAAGATAATAGAAAACAAAAGATTTTAAAAGACAATTTTTATATCATAAAGAGTTAGACAAAATGTAGCGAAAGTCTAACATAATCTCAAATCCATCTAGTACATCAACAGTGATTGGTACGTAACCCATGCATCACATACAATACGGAAAAGTAAAGACTAACCAAAAAAGAGTTCAATCCTCAAAACATGAGGAGTCACCAATCTTCAAAACTACTAAATGTGATCACTAGCCACGAATAGAAGGATAAGAATTGCTAAGCCCTACATTAGTGAAACAATGTAGACCAAAGTATATGTTAGTACATGTAATATACTAAGTATGAGTGGAATGTAATAAAACATGAGACATGATCATAAAGGAACATAATAAAAAACATGTAATGCATGACTAAGTTGAAACATAATAAAATCATTTAAGAAGATTCATAAAACATGAACATGGTCAATCCATCTTTAAATCAGAAACAAAGCTTCATAAAACATTAGTAATTAAGTTAGTTATTTTTGTCGAAAGTTCACATTTAACCAAAATATAGAGCAGGTGAGCTAACCATGGAATCAGTGTCTACCCCACACCAAAAATGGGTGTCCTACTTGCCAAGGTAAGGACTGATGAGTCAGGGATTTCGCCTAATTTAAGGCTTATTATTCAAGGATTTAGTGTCCTCAATGATAATTTTATGCTCATAACTGATGTTTAAATATTTATGTACAGCAATGAGGGTTCAAGATCAAGGAAAGGACATTATGATGCAAAAAGGATCACAAAAGCTAAAAAAGTTGAAGAAGAGCAAAGCTAGAACTTGCCAAAGACAGTCAGCGACTTGTCGAGTGGACATTCAGCTCGTCTAAAGTTCATGCATAGTAGCCCATGGACGAAACCAATTTGGCGAGCAAACAAGAAATTCAGAGACATACCGAAGGGATCGACGATGACGATCTTGCTCGCCTAAAATAACAAAATGATTTGATAAACAAGCCAAGCAAAAAAAGCGAGAGTATTTCATAATTCCAGAGGCTCCCAAGCCATCGAAGAGGAGAAACTTGGTGGTTCACCGAATTGGTTGACGAACCTGACTTCCTTCGCTGAGTTGACTCTATACTAAAATTTTGGGAACGTATAAATGAAATTTTTAGAAGAAGAAGTGGAGTTCCCATATTGTTCACGTTTGGGTTTTGAGTTTTTACATTCTAGAACATTGTTTTTACATTTTTGAGTAGAGATTTAGAGATAGTGAGATTTTTAGCTTAAATTGTAGCATTTGGGAATTGCAGATCATTAGCAAGTCAGATGGAAAACTTTGTTGGTAATGATTTCTTATTTTTCACTATGCTTGGCTAAAACCCCTTTCCTCGGGGGTGTGATTATGTAGTTGAATGCATTAATTAGCTAATGGGTGTTGTGAGTTACTCATTTTATTGTTGTGTTGAAGTGGGTTCAATTAATTGTTCATGTTTTAATTTATGAGTTGTAGTTACAAATGCAATTCTAGCTTAGTTCTCTATACTTGCTTGAGAAAAAGGTATTAGAGTCAAAATATTGATTGATAGGTTTATTGATTGCATCTTTAAGAATCTTTCTTGAAAAAGTGGGTTTGATTGCGTCGTTACAAATCCATGTTGAAAGAGTGGATTTATTAAGGAATTGGATTGTTTGATTGTGTTTTGCTGTTTGAGGTTCGAAAAAACTCACTTGAAATGAACTAGTTGATTGAGAAATTGATATTGCACTCAAAACTTAGCCTACCCATTGAGATTGGACACCTTTGAGTAACTAGTAATCACCCATTACGTGAATTTAGCATTCAACTTATCACACTCTTAAGGTCCAATCTCTACTTGTTTACTTCCCGTTTTCGTTATCTTAAATTGGTTACCCAACTTCCCCCATTTGATATTAGTTGTTAAAACTTTGTGATTTACTGTAATGTTGTGAAACCATTAATGCTAGAAACGATTAGGACACCATTTTACTTCTTAATAGAATTCTCTAATGTATCACTCCCTGTGCGATCGAACCCCAACTCTTGCCAAGTTTATACTTGTTAGAAACCACCTACACTTAGAATAGGATGAAGTGTAGGTAAGCGTTATAAAAAATAGCGCCGTTGAAGGGGAGTGGTGTTTAGAATTCTTTTATTGAAGTATAGTCGTGAACTGATTTTGTTGTAGTTTAATTATCTTATTTTTGTTCTTGTTGGCTGCTCTAAAATAGGTGAAGATATGAGTGTAAATGGGAGCAATGCTAGCCAACTTGGAAACAATGGTGACATCGGGAATTTCCATGATGCCAATAAGGATCAGTTGGGAAATGCGAGTGTTATTCAATTGACTCTAGCGGTGGGCAATACGGTGTTTCATGTGACTAGCACAATGTTGCAGTTATGGAAAATGAATGGTTTCTTTATAGGACTCGCTCACGAGGACCCTCATGACCACATCCCAAACTTGGTGGATGTGTGTGGGTTGTTTTCTTTCAAAAACATCACTCAAGGGTCAGTCTGACTACGCTTGTTTCCCTTTTCTCTAATGGGGGAAGGAACAAAGATGTTGACCGAGCTACCAAGGGATTCAATCACTTCTTGGGAGGAGCTCACTGAGGTATTTTATGAAAGGTTTTTTCCTCCTTCAAAGATGGTTAAGTTGAGGGATAATATTCAGAACTTAAAGCGAGTTGATGTCAAACCTATCCTTGAGACACGGTTAAGGTTCCAAAAGTTGTTGCTCCAATGTCCAACTCACTGGGTACCAGACAATGTGTTATTGCAATATTTTTATCGGAGCATTGACACAATCAACAAAGGTGTAGCTGATCAAATGATTAGACGTGGTATAATGAGGCAACTTTTTGCTGTGGGTTCCAAGTTCCAACTCAGCTCGATGAAATGACCAAAATTAACCGCGCGTGGTATATAAAGGATGATCAAGTGTATTCTAAAAATTTCAGGCTGACCAATGAGCAATTGAAAAAAAATTAAGAGCGTGATGAAAACATGGCAAAACTGATGACTCAAATGACGTTGTTGACAAATCATGTCATGGGGGTTGTTTATGAAGCTGTGAATCTAGTTAAGGTGAAATTTGAAAATAAAGAGGTACATTTAGTGTCAAGACTAGAGGAGGGTTCTCGTTCGAGCTCTTTAAGGCCGACCGGGAATCAAGATTGGAACATAATTAGTGAGGATGTATGGAGAGATCACAATCGAGATTGGTTTGATCGGAACATATATTGGATGAGAGAAGATAATGATGCTCTCTATGTGCACTCTTGTGATAGTTCAAAGTCAAGGGATAGTTCCGGGAGCTTTTGGACCGAGGATCTTCTATCTTGTATTTTAAATAAAGTTGAAGGATCTGATGAATTGCTTAAACAAATGAAGGTGGATTTATCATCCTTGAATAAGACAGTAACCTCTCACTCGACCTCCATTAAGAAACTTGAATCCCAAATGAGTCAACTTTCATCCCAATTAAATTCTAAACCACAAGGGAATCTTGCTAATGATACGGTGGTGAGTTCAAAGCTAAAACATGACAAATGAATGGAAATGTTGACTCAGAGTGGTAAAGGAGTGGGTGGCGATATGAGAGTTGATGGCAAGGCAAACTCTTGTATAGAAAGGGATGATGCCATTGAGGTAGATGGGTTCAATGAAGAATCAACAATGAAACGCCAAAAGAGATTGATGAGGTACCCAAAGAAGTTACCACCGGGGAAGTGCAACCATCAAATGAGGGGGCTGCTTCTTCTTCAATACCTACAAAACTGTTGCCCAAAGTCAACCCACTATTACCTCAAAGATTAAAAAAATGGGACGAAGATGCAAAGTTCCAAAAATTTCTCTTAGTTTTCAAAACTCTATCTATAAATCTTCCTTTAGTGGAAGTGTTGTTGGAAACACCTGGCTATGCAAAGTTCATGAAAGAAATTGGTTACCACAAAGAGGATTATGGATTTTGAAACGGTTGAGGTGTCTCATAGTTGTAGTGCCATTATGACTAGCAATGTGGTTGGCAAGAAAGCTGATCCGGGGGCATTCACTATTCCATGCACGATTGGGATGTTTCAATTCGCCAAAGCATTTTGTGACTTGGGGGCAAGTATCAACTTGATGTCGTATACCATTTTCAAACAACTTAGGTTAGGTGAGCCCAAGTCAACAACAATGTGTCTTCTCATGGCCGATCGATCTATTAAGCATCCTATTGTCATAGTTTATGATATTTTGGTGAAAGTGGATAGGTTCATATTTCCGGCCGACTTTGTTATTCTTGATTGCGAGATTAACACTGAAATACCTATTATACTAGGTAGGCTGTTCTTGGCTACCTGAAGAGCCATTGTGGACGTTGAAAGTGGTGAGTTTAAGTTTTAGGTAAATGATGAAGAAGTTACTTTCAATGTGTTCAAATCAATAAAGAAACCTAGCGATATTCATGTGGTATCGGTCATTGATGTGATTGATGAAGAAGTGGCTAGTGTGAGTGAAGTGTCTTGTGTGGGTGAATCCCTAGTTTCCGTCCTTTTGAACTATGATTGTGAAGAAATCCAAAATTATGATAAGGTCATGGCTACTCTATCGAGTTTCGGTTCTCATTCCAAAAATCCATTGTAGCTCGATATTGACTTAAAAAATCAGGAAAGTCCTCCCGTTAAACCATCAACTGAAGAAGCACCAAAGCTTTAGTTAAAGGTGCTCCCACCTCACCTTCGGTATGTATTTTTAGGAGAAACAACACCTTGCCCATAATTATCGCTGCAAATCTGCTTGATTGGCAAGTGCAATTACTTGTAAATGTGTCGAAATGATTCATTAAGGCCATCATATGGACAATTATTGATATTGTGGGAATCCCCTGGGATTTGTACTCATAAAATCCAAATGGATAGTGAATGCTAACCAAGTGTCGATCACCAAAGGAGGTTAACCCTCCAATGCAAGAATTGGTGAAGAAAGAAATTATCAAGTGGCTCGATACGGGTGTTGTATACCCTATTGTGGATAGCATGTGGGTGAGTCCCATGCAATGTGTACCAAAGAAATGAGGTATCACCGTGGTCCAAAATGAAAAAGGGGAATGTGTACCAATGAGACCGGTTACTAGTTGGCGTATATGCACAGACTACCAAAATATGAATGCGTGGACCGAGAAAGATCATTTCCCGATGCCTTTGATGGATCAAATTCTTGATAGGCTCGCAGGGCATGGATAGTATTATTTCTTAGATGATTATTCTGGGTACAATCAAATCTCCATTGCACTGGACGACCAAGAAAAAACAACCTTTACATTTCCCTATGGGACCTTTACTTTCAAAAGAATGCCTTCCGGGTTGTGTAATGCTTAGGCAACTTTCCAATGATGTATTCTCTCTATTTTTGCCGATATGGTTGAAGACTCGATGGAGGTCTTTATGGATGAATTTTCAGTTGTGGGTGACTTATTTGAAGTGTGTCTTGAACACCTTGGGAAATTATTACAAAGATGTGTCGAAACCAACCTTGTTCTTAATTGGGAGAAATATCATTTCATGGTCAAAGAAGGTACAATTTTGGGGCATAAAATTTCAGGAGAAGGAATGAAAGTGGATCAAGCTAAAGTTGAAGTTATTGCTAAACTACCTCCTCCCATTTCGGTGAAAGGTGTCCGGAGTTTTCTAGGACACGCAGGCTTCTACCGGTGGTTTATAAAGGATATCTCCAAGGTAGCTTATCCTCTTTGTAAGCTACTTGAAAAGGCATCTACTTTCAACTTTGATGAAGCTTGCCTCAAAGCATTCTTGTTCTCAAAAGAGAAGCTAGTGTCGGCTCCAATCATTGTTTCCCTTGATTGGAGCATTCCATTTGAGCTAATGTGTGATGCAAGTGGTGTGGCTCTAGGATCTGTTCTTGGTCCATGAAAAGGAAAATGGTTTCACCCGGTTTATTACACAAGTAAGACTTTGAATGTATCTTAGAAGAACTACACTATCAAAGAGAAAGAGTTGTTAGCGGTAGTGTACGCTTTTGAAAGCTTAGAGCGTATTTGTTGGGCACTAAAGTGGTGGTGCACACCGATCATGATTCAATCCGATATTTGATGGCTAAGAAAGATGCAAAGACAAGGTTGATTCGGTGGGTGTTGTTGTTGCAAAAGTTTGATTTCGAGGTCAAAGATTAAAAAAGATGTGAGAACCAAGTGGCGGATCACTTGTAAAGGTTAGAAACTAATATTTTTGTCTCTGGTGAGAGTGATATTGAGGAAGCATTTTCGGATGAGTCAGTAATGATTGTATCTCATGGAAATTCAACTTGGTATGCTGATTTCGCAAATCTTGTGTGTGGGATTTTCCCCAATGGACTGAATTCTACCAATGGAAGAGGTTCTTGTTTGATGCGAAGAAGTATTTTTTGGATTAACCATACCTATTTTTGGAATGTCCAGATCACATAATTAAAAGGTGTGTACCAGAAGTGGAGGTAAATACAATTTGAAATGCTTGCCACGCGTCACCAAATGGTGGACATTATAGCAGGGTGCGTACGACTGCCAAAGTACTTCAAAGCGGTTATTATTGGCCGATGTTATACCAAGATGCATACTATATTGTTAAACAATGAGTTTAATGCCAAAATTAAGGAGGATTGTTGAGAAGGCATGAATTACCTCTATATCCTATTCTAGACGTAGAATTATTTGATGTCTGGGAAATTGTCTTCATGGGACC
Source organism: Solanum piurae (assembly GCA_029582685.1). NCBI lineage: Eukaryota > Viridiplantae > Streptophyta > Magnoliopsida > Solanales > Solanaceae > Solanum > Solanum piurae. The sequence goes on along the minus strand of JAJOOO010025668.1, from coordinate 19,495 downwards.
TTTTGTGAGTTCATATGGTAACAAGTATATATTGGTGGTAGTTGACTACGTTTTTAAATGGGTAGAGGTTGTATCTTTACCCAACAACGAAGGCAGACCTGTTGTGCAATTCCTGAAGCAATATATTTTAACACGGTTCGGCACTTCGCTGCAATTACTAGCGATAGGGGATCTCATTTTTGTAACTGTTTGTTTGCATCTTTGTTGAGAAAATATGTAGTTAAGCACAAAGTTGCAACCCCTTATCATCCACAGAAAAGTGGGCAGGTTGAAGTGTCGAATCGAGAAATTAAGGGAATTCTGGCAAAAATAGTCAATGCAAATCGGACTGACTTGTCTCAAAAGTTAGATGATACTTTTTGGGCATACCGCACTGCATTTAAGACCCCGATGGGCATGTCAGCATACCAATTGGTATTTGCAAAGTCTTTTCACCTACCAATTGAGCTTGAACATAAGGCATTGTGGGCATTGAAAACATTGAACTTGAATTGGTGGAGGCTTTAAAGGAGAGGGTCAACCAACTACATGCGTTGGAAAAGTTCTAGCTGCAAGCTTATGAAAGTTTAGCCCTTTACGAAGAGAAAATGAAGAAGTGGCATGATGTAAATATCTTTCGGCGAGAGTTTAAAGTTGGCGATATTGTCATGCTTTATAACTCCCGTTTGAGAATTTTTCCGGGTAAAGTCAAGTCAAAATGGCCAGGCATATTAAAGTGACTCATGTGTTGACGAATGGGGAAATTGATGTTGATATCAAAGAAGGGCCGGTATTCAAAGTAAATGGGAAGTGATTGAAGCTCTACTTTGGAGAATGCCTGGACTTGTTAGTAATTGAAGTAGTGTATTTGGAAGATGCTTAAATGCATTTCCATGTTTTGCCACGACGTTATCTAAGGAACTTCTTGGGAGGCAACCCAAGTTTTACTCATTTTGAATAATGTTTGTTGAATGTGTAGGTTGTAGACTTTATTTTGAAAGAGTTTCAATTTGGCAGAGGGTTGACCCATTCGGTGAATCGTAAACCGGTCCCCCATATCGCCCAAGTGCATCGCCCTTTCTAGGGCCATGGTTGAGAATCGTTCTAAAATATTTGGCAAGACTGCAGTAAACTCGGCGTTCCACTGAGCTAAATTAGCGAGTTCGACTTTGTTCGCCCTTCTTCCTCACCTTAAAGGCTGTCTTTCTCTAATTTTCAGCGAGACAATAGTTACTCGGTGATCATCGCCTAGTAATTCGGAGGCAACAACACTGTTCGCCGATTGGTACATAAGTTGAAGAGTCATCTTTTCTCCGACCCTTTCATTAAGTAAACTTTGTTTTTCTTTAGATGCATTGAGGACACTACTTTAATTTCTCTTGGTAGGGTGAGGTCTCGCCATTGTTGGTTTAATTTTCTCTTAGTGATCCATCTCCTAATTCTTTTTGTTGAAAGTTGTTGATGTTTTCCTGCAGATATGAGTGTCGGTTGCCATCAATACCGATGACTTGAATAATGCTCTTGATTGAACGATATGTTTGTGCAAGTCCAATGAAGCAAATTTGAGTTGCATAAGTCATGTGTGAACTCTTAGCATCTTATTGTGACTAGTCGATTGTTGAAGTGAGTCTTGTAAAGATCATTGCACGTGAGCTAACTTGTAGAGTCATGATCGATGATTGTGTTGAATGCCTTGTGTGGTGAGGTTTTCTTGAAATATGTGTTTGGTGAAACCTATAACTTCCTCTGTTGGTCCAATTGTCTAGCATTGGTGAATGAAGGAAATGATCCTAGGCACAAATTTTTGAGAGTGAACCAAATTGCTATTATACCTCTTTGTGACCATCTTGTGAGAGTGTGAACTTAGCTTGAAACCATTTGAGCCTAACCTTTTCTTTGGATGAAACATGAAAACATTTGGACCTTTCCTCCCCATCTAAAACCTTTATGAAGCCTTGGTCCATTTGAATAGCTAACTTAGGCCAAAAGCCTAAGTTGGGGGTGTGGTAAAAATGAGGAAAGAAATTGGGCAAGAAGTTTGTAAAATCCACCCTTGAAGAGTTGTGTTGAAAAAGATGGAACCCCTCCATATAAAGAAAAAAAGAAAGAAAGAAAAGCAAGAGAAAAAGATTTAAAATGAAATTTGAAGTTTGAGCATTGGTGGAAAGAAAAGGGGTATTCGATAAGCCATCCAAGAGTTTTTGTTCTTGAATATACCCAGGGTGGGTTGGGAAGATGAAAAGAGTGAAAGAAAAGGCGAAGAAATGAAATTCAAGCCATGCTTCATGAATGTAGAAGTCACTAAGTCAAAATGATCATACCTTTATCCTCAACCCAATTAAAAACCTTGAAAGACCTTGGTGATCTTGCATAAGCTGAATGATGCGTTAATTGGAAAATACTGGCAAGCTTATGGGTAAAATCATGCATGTGTTTATCATTGAGAGTGTGAGAGTCAATTTTGATTCCTTAAGTTATAATGTTTGATGGGCTTTGTGAGAGCATGGAATCATTCTTGATGTGAGGGCATTCAAATACTCTTGTTGTGTATGGATTTGCATTTGGAGTGAACATTGTGAGCCTGAACTCTATTTGATGACGGCTAGTCATAGTTTGAAACATTTAGTGCACAATTGAACATTGCATGTGTAGATCAAACCTACTGGGCATTCATGTTGAGTCTCAAGTAGCACTATATGTAGACATCTCTGTTGGCCTGATTAACCTCGTGTTTTACTTGAGGGCAAGCAAAAGTCTAAATTGGAGGTGTTGATGAGTCAGAGATTTCGACTTATTTAGGGCTTATTAGTCAAGGATTTAGTGTCCCTAATGCCAGCTTTATGCTCATTACTGATGTTAAAATGTTGATGCGCAACAATGAAGGCTTAGTAGCAAGGAAAGGTTATTATGATGCAAAAAGGAGCGAAAAAGCTGAAAAAGTTGAAGGAGAGCAAAGCTGGAACTCGCCAAAACCACTCGGCAACTCATCGAGTGGACCTTCAGCTTACCTAAAGTTTTGGCATAGCAGCCCATGGATGAAACCAATTTGGCGAGCAAACAAGAAATTCAGCGACACACCGAAGGGATCGACGATGATGATCTGGCTCGCCAAAAGTAACATAATGATTTGATGAAAAATCTAAGACAAAAAGGCGAGAAGAGGAGCAACTCGGCGGTTCACCAAATTGGTCGGCGAACCCGACTTACTCTGCCGAGTTTACTCTATGCTGAAATTTTGAGAACGTATAAATGCAATTTATAAAAGAAGAAGAGGAGTTCCCCATTGTTCACTTCTGGGTTTTGAGGTTTTACATTCTAGAACATTGTCTTTACATTTTTGAGTAGCGATTTAGAGATTGTGAGATTTTTAACTTAAATTTCAGCATTTGGGAGTTTACTCTAGTTTTTAACTATGCTTGGCTAAAACCCCTTTCCTTGGTGGTGTGATTATGTAGTTGAATGCATTAATTAGCTAATGGGTATTGTTAGTTACTAATTTTATTGTTGTTTTGAAGTGGGTTCAATTAATTGTTCATGTTTTAATTGAAGAGTTGTAGTTACAAATGCAATTCTAGCTATGTTCTCTATACTTTCTTGATAAAGAGGTATTAGATTTAAATCATCAATTAATAGTTGTATTGATTGCATCTTTAAGAATCTACCTTGAGAAAGTGGGTTTGATTGCATCGTTACAAATTAAAGAGTGGATTAATTAAGGAATTGGGTTGTTTGATTGTGTTTTGGTCGTTGAGGTTCAAAAGAACCACTTGTAACACAATAGTTGATTGAGAAATGGCTATTGCACTCAAAACATAGCCTACCCGCTGAGATTCAACACCTTTGAGTAGCTAGTAATCACCGATTACACGAATTTAACAGTAAACTTAACACACTCCTAAGGTACAATCTCTACTTCTTTACTTCCCATTTTAGTTTAACTTAAATTGTTTACGCAACTCCCCCATTTTATATTAGTTGTTAAAACTTTGTGATTTACTTTAATGTTGTGAAACTGTTACTGCTACAAATGATTAGGACACCATTTTACTTCTTAATCGAATTCTCTACTTTATGACTACCTATGGGATCGACCCCAACTCTTGGTTGGGTTTATACTTGTTAGTGACCGCCTACACTTAGAATTGGATGAAGTGTAGTTGAGCGTTATCAAAGACCATGAACTTCTAGCTTATTTGGATTCACTAGCTAATGTCTATCTAAGAAAATCATCATATGTGGGCATATATGTATGGGATAAGGAGATTGCTTCTAAAAACCCACTTTAAGGTACGAGAGAACTTCCATCTCAATATCTTCTCGGTACTAAGCATAAACGCCACAGAATAATCATTAATCTTAATTTGTCTTATCATTATGGAACATGTGTATTCGCCTCTTGTATAATGATTATGGGACATGTGTATTCATTTCTTGTCTTATCATTATGGGATATGGGCATTCACCTCTTGACTAACATTATGGGACATAGGTATTAGCCTCTTGTCATATCATTATGAGACATGGGTATTTGACTCTTGTCTCATAATAGGATAGCTTCTTATACCATGCATGAGAAAAACTTTCACCATCCATGATCTTTTCATAATATATTATAAGGACCATAGTCATTCACTTCATACTAGAGATGCCCTACAACTAATGGAAATAGTTTTGAAAGCGTGATCTATAATTATTGATAGCATATCCAGATACCATACTAATCAAGACCTAATTTTGAAAACTAGCCCGAAAAGCATTGAGGGCAAATGTAGATGTCATTAATGTCATGTGGCAAAGCTTCATAGAACATATAGATATCTTTATCTATAATCTTACTTGAGTCATAAACATTGCTTTGATAAAAACATGCATACTTTCATAAAACATATCATAGCTTCAAGCTTCTTCAAAAATTCATGTTTCATCTTTCTAAGCTTCTTCATAAATTCATATCAATTTCGGTTCACAGTAAAAATTTATAGATGAATGAATAGGTTCACATGTAATTGGTATAAAATCGTATAATTAAGTTCAGATCATCAAAACAAGATCATAATAAATTAATTGAATCCATGAGGAACTGAGTGAAAATCTAATCAAATCTTGAGAAATTAAATTGGAGAATTGAAGAAACTTTGGGGGCTCAATGGGTGAATTGAACCCATTGATGAACTCCCTACACACCTTGATTAAAGCCCAAGGAAATGATGAACAAAGGAGACTTGAACTTGAAGAACTCTAGCTTCTCCTTTCTCTTGACCTAGAGAGAAGATTTTTGGAGAGGATGAATTTGGTCAAGTTTAGGGAATTTAGGAGAATGAATTGAATTGGGTAATTTTGGGGTAAAAATGTCTATATAGGGTCAGGGCAGAAGAAAAAATGACATAGTACTGAGTTAAAACAATTGGGAAAACACCCATATGCGTCTTACTTAAAAACAACAGAAATGGCTCTCTGGAAGGGCTTCACGGGCCCTCTAGACCACGATGGCCCGTCAAGTGGGTCGTGCAGATGCCCTGCTCAGCGGGGCTTCACTAAAATGGGCACAACCTTTTACATCGGGCTAAAAATTAGGAAAACGTGGTGGCGTTGGAAAGAGGACTCAAAGACCTTCAATTTGATAGGTCATTGGCCTAATTCTTTTTGTGCTGAAAGATATGATCATTTGAATTTGACCCAAGATCCTAAGTCTGATAAGTCTTCTTCACGGATGACTTCACGGTCCGTGTGAAGGTTCACGGACTGTGTAGACGTCTGTGGTCCTTAATAGTGACTTGGGTGAAACCCTTTCTGATTGGGTGACTTGACGACCCACTAGACGGGCCGTCTAAGTTACCATGGGCCGTCTAGGTGACCCCTGCCCGGGGCAGATTGTGGAAAATGTTCAAAAGCTTTTTTAATGGACCATGGTTACCAACATTGCCCATCTAGGGCTACGTGGAGGGTTTCATGGTCCACTTTTGGGTTTTTGACTTGCGCGTTTGACCCTTTCTAGCCTTTTTTGAATCCGAAGTTTTATAATATCTCTCCCTTGGAAACATTCATCCTCGAATGGAACTCAAACTAGCATGGAAAGAGTAGGAGAGAACTAACAACCTAACATTAATGCAACTTAATCAAAATTCACATAACCAAGGAAGAACCTCGACTCCAAGATAAAACATACTTTTAAAACATCTTTTCATAAGACAACCATGCAAAATCATACTGAATGCACATAGTCATGAAGAAATCAATCAAGCTAACTCATATCTTTGAAAATCAATTTTTTTTCATAAGCATGCATGCATGAGGAAACATGAGAATGACTAAAACACAATAATCCTATAGAGTGAACATGAGGGGCTAAGTCTCCAGCTAGATCCAAAGATAAAGGAAAGAGATAGCGACACTAAGACACCACACCATCTGCGACTTTTCACATACCAACCCAAAGCAATGGACCCTTCCATCATTTAAATAATCTCACGCACACCAACCATGAAGCACACTATCTCCCCCTTGGGAGCAAATCTCTCTAGTCTTTTTAAATCCATCTCCCTTTACCAAGCATAGTACCAAAGTCTTAACAACCACGAAACCATTGATACAAGTAAACACTTAAGGAATTTCCACAAGGATTTCAAGGCCGACCTTAAACACACTAACCATTAATGGATTCTTACCATAGGCAATGAAACACCCAATATCAAGCAATGCATAACCACAAGCTAAAAGACCATAACTTACCAATTTTCGCATCCAGGGAAACCTCATGATCTTGTTGAGGCTGAAGATCATAGAACCTATTCTATTTATAACTATCACTAGGACCTGAAGAAGGGTAATATTGAGCCCGCCGATGATTATCTCGCTCATTCTTAGCAACTGTTTGACAATTCCTTATCTTATGATCCATTTTTCCAAAACTAAAACATGCATTAGAACTGGCTAGACACTCAGCCCTATGGATTTTTCCACACTTGGGACACTCAGATACCATTTTCTCACTTGAACCATTACCTCTATTGGGCCTTGAATGTGAGAAATCACCATCATCCCTTCTAGCCCACTTTTAATCCCTAGTTTTGTCCTTAAGCTTCTCCTCTTCTATTTGTTGTGCATGAACCATCAAGTGAGAGACATCCATCTCCTTAACAAGCATGGTGGTTAGGTATTCTTTGACTACCAAGTTGGATGCACCCGACACAAACTTACTCATCCTTGCCCTTGGATCGGCAACCATAATTGGAGCGTTTTTGGACAATTGTGTGAATTTCAAAGCGTACTCCTTCACACTCATATTCCCTTGACAAAGGTTAATGAACTCAAGTACCTCTGCCTCCCTCATCTCAAAGGAAATAACCTATCAATATAAGCAAACTTAAATTTCTCAAAATTAATAGGTCCCGCATTTATTGCCCTCTCTTCCTTCCATTGGTTAAACCAAACTTGAGCAACATCCTTAAGTTGATAAGCAACCAATTATGCCTTTTCTGCTATACTAATACCTATAATTTCCACTATATTATAGACCTCATCAATGAACTCTTGAGGATTTCCTCAACCGTAGTCCCATGAAATTTTGGAGGAATCATTCATTAAAGTCTCTCACCCTTGTTGGCGTCGTACCCACCCATGGGTTCACGGGAGCTACAACCTCTCTATTTTCTTGAGCCGTCATATCTTGTGCCAATGCATGAAATGCGGCTCGAAACTCATCATTAGTCGCTTGCTCGGCCAAAGGGTTGACCAGCACTTGGGGAACCTTAGGCTCCATATTTTCACAAACATTTCTATTCCTTATCACGGGATTCCTTCGTAGAGGCATATTCTGTAAAGCATAAATAGGGGTTAGGAGAGGAGAAACTTTGTAGATTTAAACTCTATGGCACGAATTTAGAATAATGAAAGAAGTGGAATTTCTTAAACATCTTATAGCCTCCTATTTATAAATGTGGTGCACTTCACACTTATGAACAAGACTCTACTTGACGTGGCTTATGAGACATCCTAAGACCTTTCTAAACCTTGTACTATAAATACCAAGTTTGTCACGACCCAAAGTATACCCTAGACGTGACTTGGTGTATAAGACCCCGAGAGGCCCTACACAAGCCACTTAATATATATCATACAAGATAATAGAAAACAAAAGAGTTTTAAAGACAAGTTTTATATCATAAAGAGTTTGACAAAATGTAGCGAAAGTCTAACATAGTCTCAAAGTCATCTAGTACATCAAGTGTGATTGGACATAACCCATGCATCACATACAATACGGAAAAGTGAAGGCAATGAGAAATAAAGGGTCCTGTCTTCGAAACATGAGGACTCACCAATCTTCAAAACTACTAAATGTGATCAATAGCCACAAACGGAAGGATAAGAATTGCCAAGACCTACATTAGTGAAACAATGTAGGCAAAAGTATGCGTTAGTACATGGAATGTACTAAGTATGAGGGGAATGCAATAAAAAATTAGACATGATCATAAAGGGACATAGTAAAATCATTTATGAAGATTCATAAAATATGAACGTGGTCAATGCATCTTTAAATCATTAAGGAAGCTTCATAACACATTAGTAATTAACTTAGTTCTTTTTGTGGGAAGTTTACCGTTAACCGACATATAGACTATGCAAGCTATAACATGTAATCCACTTTCTACCCCACACCAGAAAAGAGGATCCTACTTGCCAAGTTAAGGACCATGAACTTGTACCTTACGTGGATCCACTATATAATGTCTACGTAAGACAATCATCCTATGGGGGCACATAGATATGGGATAAGGAGATTGCTACTAGAAACCCGACCTCAAACTATGGGAGAGCTTCCATCTAAATATCCTCTCGGTGCTAAGCATAAATACCACAGAATAGTCATTAATATTAACTTGTCTTATCATTAAGGGACATGTGTATTCACCTCTTGTCTAATCATTATGGGACATGGTATTTGCCTTATCATTATGGGTCATAGGTATTCACCTCTTGTCTTATCATTATGGGACATGAATATTCACCTCTTGTCTAATCATTATGGGACATGGGTATTTGCCTCTTGTCTTATCATAAGATAGCTCCATAGACCATGACTGAGAAAACCTTTCACCATCCATGATCTTTTCATAATAGCTCTTAAGGCCCATAATCATTCACATCATACTAGAGATGCCCTACTAGTAATGGAAATAGTTTTGAAAGAGTGATCTATAATTATTCATAGCATATCTGAATACCATACTAATCAAGACCTAATTTAGGAAAATAGCCCAAAAAATATTGATGGCAAATCCAGATGTCATTCATGTCATGTGACCAAGCTTCATAGAATATATAGATATCTTTATTAATAAGCTTACATGAGTCATAAAAATTGATTTCATAAAAACATGCATAATTTCATAAAAAATATTCATAGCTTCAAGCTTCTTCATATATTCATCTTTTCAGAGCTTCTTCATAAATTCATGTAGTCAAAATTCATAGATCAATGCATGGGTTCACATGGAATTGGTTTAAAAGCATGTAATTAAGTTCAAATCATCAAAATAAGATCATAATAAGGGAATTGAATCCATAAAAATACAATCCATGAGGAATTGAGTGAAAATCTAATCAAATCTTGAAAAATTGAATTGGAGAATTGAAGAAACTTTATGGGCTCAATGGGTGAATTAAACCCATTAATGAACTTCCTACATACCTTTATTGAAGCTCTAAGCAATGATGAAGAAAGACGATTTGAACTAGAAGAACCCTAGCTTCTTTTTCTTGATCTAGAGAGAAGATTTTTGGAGAGGATGAATTTGGTAAAGTTTAGGGAATTTAGGAGAATGAATTGAATTGGGTGATTTTGGGGGTAAAAGTGTTTATATAGGGCCTAGGGTAGAATGTAATATGACATCGTATTGAGTTAAAACAATTGAGAAAAGACCTATATGACTCTTTCTTAAAAACTGCCGAAATGCCTTTCTAGAAGGGCTTCAGGGGCCGTCTAGATCATGACGGCCCGTCAAGTTGGTCGTGAAGATGCCCTGCCCGACAAGGCTTCACTAAAATGGGTATAACTTTTTACTCCCGACTCAAAATTAGGCTAACTTAGGGGTGTTCGAAAGAGGATTGAAAGATCTTTATTTTTATAGGTTATGAGCATCCTAATAAATTTTGTGCTAAAAGATATGATTGTTTGAAGTTGACCTAAAATCCTAAGTCTGATATGTCTCCTTCACGGATGACTTCACGGTCTGTGTGAAACTTCATGGACCGTTTAGACATCCATGGTCATTAAGAATGACTTGGGTGACACCGTTTCTAACTGGCTGACTTGATGACCCACTATACAGGCCGTCTAAGTCACCACGGGCCGTTTGGGGCAGATTCTGGAAAATTTTCACGAGCCCTTTAATGGACCGTGGTCCCCTACACGAACCGTCTAAGGCTCCGTGGAGGGTTCCATGGTCAACTTTTGGGTTCTTGACTTGCCCGTTTAGCCCTTTCTAGACTTTTTCGAATTCGAGTTGTTACAACTGTCTAGTTAAGTATGATTCAGATAAAACTATGTTTTTTTTCCTCTTTCCTAGATGACTAAAGAAATCTCCATGTGTATATCCTCTTCTTGATTAGCCCCTTCTTATATCCTAAGACATCTCTATGTAATTATATTTCCATTTAATATTGAAGTGTGCCTTGACAAAATTTAATTACTTTCAAAGTATACCCTCGCTTTTACAATCACATGTTGTGTTACTCAAAATGCTTTGGTTATGCATGTTTTGATCTATAGCATGATGTCTTAAGTGTTGAGATAGTAGGTAACCTTTAGTTTAATCTTATAGAGGTGCATGGTAATATTTTCTTAATGCCATACCTTGCTCAGTCAGATTACATTATCGTAGGATAAAGATCATTGTGTTTTCTTATGCTTAGATGCACATTTTATGTTATTGTTTTCTTTAACTCTTGATGTATCTAGTATAAGGAAAGCATCTTATTATCAAGTGATTGATATGGTTTGATCATAAACTTATATGATTTGATTATAATTCCTTGCGATCTTCTTGTAATTAAGTTGACTAGGATTTCTCTACAATTAGCATCTTCTATTTTGGTAGGTTATCTCTTGCTTTCTTGTATAAATATTTAAACAATATGTGAATACAAAATAGAGAATTCAGCCATCTTCTTAATCTTTCATGGTATCAGAGCTGCTAGCCTAACAACAACTCAATTTGTTTTTGCAATAATTTATGAATCCTCTAATACCATCTTTTCTATAGAAATGGATCAAACACTTAGTCTTCTGTTGCACTGACGACGACCATTACGAGTTCACTTAACCTTCCAACAGCGTCATTATTGCCATCGTCTGCAACTATTCATCTTTTTCATGTTTCCACCCCTCCATTTATCGTTTCTACTCTTCCATGTCTTCCTTCTATTCCTAATACCAACTCTATTGTCATAACTTCCATACCACTCACGACACCATTTTACCATAAAATGATCAGCAACTTATATCCATTAATACCAATGCTCAAGCTCTTGTGAAACTTTCGTCTTTGTAAAACCTCGTAGCCTTAAAAGGGAAGCTTAGAAAAATTTATATTTTTCAGGTGGCACCCACGAGGGCCAACCACGCCCAGTAGGTGGGCCTCGTGGATAGGCACCTTGAGAATTTTCCTAAGGCAGTGACCACGACAAGACCCACGCCTTGTGGATGGGTCCATGCCTCATGGATGTGGGTCATAGGTCCAAGCCCCATTTCGTCAACTCCTAGAACCCAAACCATGGTTGACCAAAATGGACTGTGGACCCATCCACGGCCCATGAACATGGTCTCGTGTTTTGGACCTGTGAGGCAGTTAAGAAGGTTAGTTTAGGGGCACTTTGGGACTTTAGGGATTTAATTAGAATTAAGTGGTGTCATTTTACCCTAACTTAGACAACCTATATAAAAGACATTAAACCCCTAAACAAAGTCATTCACCCAAATCCCTCTCAAATATTCTCTTTCTAGAAAGAAGAAGAAGAAGATTTGTAATCAAGGTATGATGGATTATTCATTCATGGATTCCTTTCATCCATGAAGCACCATGATTTACCCAATTTAGATGAAAAATTCCCCAAGTCAATTTAGGGTTTCTTCTAATGTTTTGGGTTATGATCCAGTAGAGTGAATTATTATTGTTTCTATTTGTTTATGATGGAATTGCATATTTTGGAATGATTATACATATATCCATGATTATCCTATGATTCTAAGGTGAATTTGATATAGTTGGATTATATGCCATGAAAGGGGAAATTGAGTGCTTAGATCTGATCTTCTAGGATTGCTAAATTACATTATAGATTGCTCGAGATTAGAGCACATAAATATGAGTTGCTTAAGAGTAAATCATATAGACATTAATTGATCAAAATCAAAGTATATGTGATGAATTATGACTTGTAGGCTTTGAGGATAAAGTTTTCTTGAGATTAAGGCATATATGATGAGTTATAATGATTAGGGCTCTTAGAGTAAAGCTAATATAATGAACTAAGAATGATAAAGATTTGCGAGTAAAGCTTATATGATGAATGTATATTTTAGATAGGATTGTTGTTGAAGGATTTACCCACATGCCCAATATTATGAATGTATGAGATCGTGCATGTCTCATACAACCTATGTAAATGCTTTAAGAACACTTTGAGAGTAAAGTGTCAATAATTTTGAGATTGATGTTGTGTTGCTTGAAAGGAAATTCTCATGAACACATATGAACATTAATGTGAAAGGTTTTCTCACATAGAATGATTCTAGGTTGGAAAGACTTGCTAACCTAAACTGAATCAAAGCATATATGAAATATGTTAGCTTGAAATAGAGATGTGATATTCCTTCATAAATAGCTTGACTTGGTAAGACAAGACCATGTATGGTAGCTTGACTTGGTAAGACAAGACCATGTATGGTAGCTTGACTTGGTAAGACAAGACCATGTATGGTAGATTGAGATAGTAGAACTCATGGATAGGCTTGGATTGAGAAATCGTACCCTTCCAATTTAGTTTGAACTAGCATGAGAGGATGCTTGCATGATAGCTTAACTTGGTGAGGCCACACCATTTCATGATAGCTTGGATTGAGCAATAGTACGCTTCCTTGAGTAGTTTGGACTTGCATGAGAGTGTGCTTTCCATGATATCTTGGTCTAGCATAGTAAGGTGCTTTTTCTTGATAGCGTTGAATTGGTAAATTGTAACCATTCATGTGTGATGACTTACAATGGACTAGTAAAGAAGTAATCTTCCATGAATAGTACTAACTAAAGTAGCATGTGTATGATGAAGCAAGGTTACTTTAAGGAAGTATCGTAAGTATGTTATATGATGAGATATGCTTGTATAGATGTAAGCTTAGCTTGGATTATTTCTAGAGTTTTCTTCCTTGATATGTATGAATAGAGGTGATGACCTATGTAATGAGTAAAGTTTAGGTTACTTAAGAAGTGTTCATCGTATGATATGATGTTTTATGTGCGTTGAATATGCTTATGACTTATGTTGTTATCTCTTATGATCATGGTATATGTCTTATGTTGACTAATGACTACATTATGCTTATGTGGATGATTTATGCTAGCCATCATATTTATTATATTTTGTACTAATGCATACTCTTGCCTACATTCTTATCAAATGTAGGGTTCGACGATATTGACTTCCATTCTCGTGTCTAGGTTCATAGTAGAGCAAGGATTGAAGATTTGATGAGTCCTCATTGCATCGAGCATTTGATCACCTTTCCTTTATGTCTTTCATTTTTATGTTAGAACTTTTGTATGGGCTGCGTCCCAAAGACTATTCATGTTTAAGATGGTTTGAGACAAGTGTTAAAGACTTTTGCTTCGTTTTATAAAAGAATTTTATTGTATGGAAAATATTTCAAATTTCCATACCATTTTCTATTACTTTATGTTATGATATGCTAAGTGTCTTGAATGAGGCCTCTCAGGTTCTTGTACGCCATGTTACGTCTACGGTGTACCCCTAGGTCGTGACAAACTTGGTAATCAGAGCACAAGGTTTAGAATGGTTCTAGGATGTCTCAAAACCACGTCTAGTAGAGTCTTGTTCATAAGTGTGAGGCGTGCCACATTTATGAATGAGAAGCTATTAGATGATTAGGAAATCTCACTTCTTCATTACTCTAAGTTGTGCCATAGAGTTTGACTCTATTAGGTCTTTCTCCTAATCCTTACCTGATGGTATTCAGTATATGACTACTACAAGGTCTAATGCTACAAGGAATGAGGAAGACACGGTGGATCAAGAAGTTCCTCCATAAGCTCTACACGCTTCGATTGACCCTTTGGGTGAGAATGTGACTAATGTGGAGTTTAGATCGACTTTTCAAGTGTTGTCTCAAGTTGTGACGGCATAATCCAATAGAGAGGTAGTAGCTCCTATGAGCCCAATTGTGGGTACGACGGTTTCAAGAGTGAGGGAATTTACAAGGATGAACCATCCCAAATTTTATGGCTCCAAGTTCAGGAAGATCCTCAAGAGTTTATAGATGAGGTCGATAATGTTTTAGATATTATGGGAGTTACTTCAGTAGATAAAGTGGAATTGGCCACTTACCAATTGAAAGGAGTTTCTCAAGTTTGGTTTAATCAATGGAAAGAAGGATGAATGGTAGAGATGGGTCCAATGGAATGGGAAAGGTTCAAAAATGCTTTTCTTGATAGTTTTTTCCTTTAGAGATGATAAAGGATAAGGTTCTTGAATTCATTAACCTCAGGCAAGGTAGTATGAGTGTTGAGGAATACGCTTTGAGGTTTACCCAACTATCTAACTATGCTCCTTCTATAGTGGCAAATCGTAAGACTAAGATGAGTAAGTTTGTGTCGGGAGTGTCCGATCTAGTGGTGAAAGAATGACGTACGACTATGCTTTTTCATGATATGGATATTGCTCGTCTTATGATTCATCACCAACAAATTGAGGTGGAAAAACTAAAAGGGAGATCTAGGGAGAAAAAGAGGTCTAAAATGTATGATGATAAGTTCAATTATGATGGGTCCGATGGACATGGTTTTTCTAGAAATTGACAAAGTACTTCCGGGAAAGGTTCTTCCTATGCTCCTAAGTATAATGAAAATACGGCGTCTAACCCTAAGCCACAAGGAATTAGTAGTGAATCCCTATGGCCTACTTGTGCTAGGTGTGGAAAGAGACATGAGGGTAGATATTTAGCCGGCATAGAGGGTTGCTTTAGTTGTGGTGAAAGTGGTCACAAAATGAGGAATTGTCCTACGGCAAAGGCTAAAGGAATAGATGATGCTCTGAAGCAAAACCAGTTATATGCACTTCAAGATAGAGGTGACCATGAGTGTGCTCAAAATGTGGATCCCGGTATGTTGATAGCTTCTTAAATTGATGTCTATGTTTTGTTAAAATTTGATGTCATTTGTGTGATGTGTTGGTTGCACTCCTATGATGCCCTTATGTGATTGTAGAACCCGTGTAGTCAATTGTTAGTTCCCAAATGAGACTATCCGAGAGTGGAAGGGGAGAAAGTCTATATCATAAGTTTGGGTTATGTGTTGTCTTGAAGAGGACTTTGAGGGTTGCATGTACCACCTAGCTAAGGTGACGGAGATAGATTCCAAGTGTTGACCAACTCCAAAGGGCTAGTTACCTTTCTAAGATGATCTTAAGTCAGGTTAACACCAGAGGAGGGTGAAATATGATGTAATGAGTAGTAGGGTGTTTAAATAATACCTAGATATGATTGGTTGGTAGACTCCACCAAAGATGATGATATGGGTGGAAATGGTTTAGAATTGTCCTTTG
This sequence comes from Solanum piurae, assembly GCA_029582685.1. NCBI lineage: Eukaryota > Viridiplantae > Streptophyta > Magnoliopsida > Solanales > Solanaceae > Solanum > Solanum piurae. The sequence goes on along the minus strand of JAJOOO010025668.1, from coordinate 3,679 downwards.
TGACAAATGTGAAAGTTAAGAAGTGTCTTGATCTAACCTTAGTAGAATTGAAAGAGATGGTGCTTAGAAAGTCTGTTGAGGCTTCCTCCCAAGGAGGAGATGGTGTGGCTAGATAGCAAGTCATTGTGTATTCCGAGCGTTTATGATTTGTGCTTACTTGAAACATCTCACCCAAGAAGAGTGTAGTAAGAGAGGGAAGCTTAGTCCCCATTTTGTAGGCCCATAAGAGATCTTGAGACATGTGGTTAGGGTGCTTATGAGTTATCGTTTCCTAATGAGTGGCATTGGTGCATCTGGTTTATCCATGTCTCTAAGTAGAAAGAGTGTGTTAGAGATCCAACACTCCTAGTTCCCTTAGAAGGTTTGGGAGTAGATGAAAGTGCATCCTATGAGGAAGAGTTCCTTATGGTTAGCTCCTTGTTTAGAAAATCATGTGTGTTTTATGTTTTACCATGATTTCTCTATATGAATGTTCATGAAAAAGCTTAAGTCTTGAAAGAAGTGACTTATGTGAATTGTTTTCCTCATGTTGTAGTGCCTTGAGTAGAGTTGCCTATAGACTTCATGAGATGAGTTGATGAAAATGCTTAGATATGCTTCTAGAGATTGAATGTCATATAGGCTCCAAGAGATTGTGTTGAGCATGATTTAACTTGGAGATGCTAAGTTCCTCCTTGAACATGAGAAATGTTGAATTTCATGCATTTTGGGTTGACAGATGTAGTTCCTACTTCCTTGTGATGCATTGAATATGTTTAGCTTGGAGTTGATGTTTCCTCCATTGTTGTGTGCATTTAGATGAGTTGCATGCATGATGGGTTGCTAGTCTTGAGTCGTTACCTTTAAGAAGTGCTTTGAACATCATTTGAGGATGAATGATCCCAAGGGGAAGATATTGTAACACCCCGTAGCCTTAAAAGGGAAGCTTAGAAAAATTGAGATTTTTTAGGTGGCACCCATGAGGGCCAACCATGCCCCTGGTTGGACCCACGGCCCATAGTTGGGCCTCGTGGATGGGCACCCTGAGAATTTGCCTAAGGTAGTGACCACATCAGGTCCAATATTGCCTCGTAGATGGGTCAACACCTCATGGATGGGGGTCATAGGTACAAGCCTCATTTTGTCAACTCCCAGAACCCAAACCACGGTTGACCAGGATGGACCGTGGGTCCATCCACAACCCGTCAATGTGGTATCGTGGTTAGGACTTGTGAGGCAGTTAAGGCGGTTAGTTTAGGGGCACCTTGGTACTTTCTCGATTTAATTAGAATTAAGTGGTGTCGTTTTACCCTAACCTAGACCACCTATATAAAGACTTTAGACCCCTAAACAAAGTCATTCTAAGTCATTCACCCAAATCCCTCTCAAATATTCTCTCTCTAGAAAGAAGAAGAAGAAGAAGAGGGTTCAAGCTAGGTCAATTCAATTCTCCATTCTTCCAAGCTTAGTAGGCTTTGTAATAAAGGTATGATGACTTATTCATTCATGGATTCCTTTCATTCATGAAGCCCCATGATTTTTCCAATTTAGAAGAAGAATTCCCCAAGTCAATTTAGGGTTTCTTCTAATGCTATGTGTTATGATCCAATAAAGTGGATTATGATTGTTTATGTTTGTTTATGATGGAATTGCATGTTTTAGTATGATTATACATGGATCCATGCTTAACCTACGATTCTTAGGTGAATTTGATATAGTTGGGTTATATGCCATGAAAGGGGAAATTTAGGGCTTAGATGTGATATTCTAGGATTGATATATTACATTATAGATTGCTTGAGATTAGAGTACATAAATATGAATTGATTAAGATTAAAGCATATAGACGTGAATTGATCAAAATAAAATTATATGTGATGAATTATGACTTGTAGGCTTTGAGGATAAAGTTGTCTTGAGATCAAGGCATATATGATGAGTTATAATGATTAGGGCTCTTAGAGTAAATCTAATATGATGAACTAAGAATAATAAAGCTTTGAGAGTAAAGCTTATATGCTGAATGTATATTTTATATAGTATTGTTGTGGAAGGATTTACCCACATGCCCTATAATATGAATGTATGAGATCGTGCATGTCTTATAGAACCTATGTAAATGCTTTAATAACACTTTTAGAGTAAAGTGTCAATGATTATGAGATTGATGTTGTGTTTCTTGAAAGGACATTCTCATGAACACATATGAACATTAATGTGAAAGGTTTTCTCACATAGAATGATTCTAGGTTGGAAAGACTTGCTCACCTAAAATGAATTAAAGCATATATGAACTATGTTAGCTTGAAGTAGAGATGTGATATCCCTTCATGAATAGCTTGACTTGGTAAGACAAGACCATGCATGGTAGCTTGAGATAGTAGAACTCATGGATAACCTTGGATTGAGAAATCGTACCCTTCCAATGTAGCTTGAACTAGCATGAAAGGATGTTTTCATGATAGGTTGACTTGGTGAGGCCACACCATTTCATGATAGCTTCGATTGATCAATAGTACCCTTCCTTGAGTAGATTGGACTTGCATGAGAGTGTGCTTTCCATAATAGCTTGGTTTAGCAAAGGTGCTTTTCCTCGATAGCCTTGAATTGGTAAATCGTAACCATTCATGTGTGATGAATTATAATGGACTAGTACAGCAATAATCTTCCATGAATAATAAGAATGACTAAAAAGGGACAGGTCCCTAACTAAAGTAGTATGTGTATGATGAAGCAAGGTTACTTCAAGGAAGTATCGTAAGTATGTTATATTATGAGATTTGCTTGTATGATGTAAGCTTTTCTTGGATTGTTGCTAGAGTTTCCTTCCTTGATATGTATGAATAGAGGTGATGACTAATGTAATGAGTAAAGTTGAGGGTACTTGAGAAGTGGTCCTCTTATGATATGATGTTTTATGTGCATAGAATATGCTTATTATGTTGTTATCTCTTATGATAATGGTATATGTATTATGTTGACTAATGCCTACATTATGCTTATGTTGATGATCTATGCTAGCCATCATATTTAGTACATTTTGTACTAACACATACTCTTGCCTATATTCTTATCAAATGTAGGGTCCGGCGATATTGACTTCCATCCCCGTGGCTAAGTTCATAGTAGAGCAAAGATTGAAGATTTGTTGAGATCTCATAGCATCAAGTATTTGACCACCTTTCCTTAATGTCTTTTAGTTTTATGTTAGAACTTTTGTATGGGCTGCGTCCCAAAGACTATTCATGTTTTAGATGGTTTGAGCAAGGGTTAAAGACTTCGGCTTCGTTTTATAAAAGACTTTGATTGTATGGAAAATGTTTTAAATTTCTGTACCATTTTTATTACTTTATGTTATGATATGCTAAGTGGCTTGTATGATGCCTCTCGGGGTCTTGTACGCCATGTTACATCTAGGGTGTACCCCTGGGTCGTGACAGTCTTCTAATTACCAACTTTGGTACTCTCAATGGCGTTCTATCATGATTGGATACAACTTCACCTCATATGTTGTTTTTCCTCCTACAGAACTATATCTAAACTCTTTGTATTGTGTAACGACTCGGCAAATGATAGGTTATTCAAGAGCCTATGACTTTGTGTTGACTTTATAATGAGGTTCTATGAGGGGTTTTTATGTAATTTCGTTTTAATTGTGTTACATCCGACAATTTAAAATGAATATGAAGAAGCTTGAAAT
>JAJOOO010025612.1:0-11869 GCA_029582685.1 Solanum piurae | reverse complement strand
CCCCCCCCCCCCCCCCCCGCCTTCTACTGAAAAAGACCTAAACTTTCTGTCTTGGTCAAGCAAGCAGAATTTACTTTTTCCTTTTTGCCTCAGCAAGCAGGGGGCCTACACCTTTAAACAACGTTTCTCTTTTACACTTTTTTCCATTTGAATTTCAAATTTAAATGCTCAGAGATCCATAAAAAGTGTGTGAGAGAAAAATATTACATGCTATAATTATTAAGGGAGAAAAACAACAACAACAGAACAATAATCCTAGTAAATTTTTCTAGTAACATTCTATAGTGCTGTTTCAGGTTGTTTTGTTGTTTGTCCTGTAATGGGAGATTCAGCTTGTCTTATGCATGCCTTCTCTTATGCTTCTGCATTACCACCTAATGAAGCTAAACAGGTACTATTACTTTGTTTTCATATAGTCTCCTAATTGGTGGCCGAACTTCGAAGCCAGGATTTTCACTAAGAGAATTCAAAATATAAATAAGTAAACACACGAACCCTGAATCTTGAACTATGTGGAGTAATTCTTTTTTCTTCTTGTAAATTCAGGGCAACCACATGCATGCTCTAGGAGAGTCTATTTCTTTTGGGAGATTTACGACGGAGCCATTGGCATGGGATAAATGGTCTACATTCCCTCACAAGCGTTATGTTGAGGAAGCAGAGAGGTATGCACAGCCAGGTTCTGTTGCTCAGAAAAAAGCTTTCTTTGAAGCTCATTACAAGAAAATTGCTGCCCAAAAGGCTGCAGCTTTGCTTGAACAAGAAAATACCCAACAAGATACTCTAGCAGTGGATCCCAATGTCAATAGTTCCATGGAAGGAGTTGCTGATGTGAAGGAGAAAGAAATTGCTGTAGCTTCATTGAAACAACCCCAAGAAACATTTTCAGGATCAGAGCTTAGTGAAATATCTCATACAGAGAAACCTTTGCTGAAGGTAAATATGTTCTACTCACTCCTATGGTTTTTACTTAACTTGCTATTCTAGGTTGTACTATGTTATTGTTACTGCTAGGATCAAATGATCACCATCGTGCCACACGTTATAGCTGATAGAAATGACGTGAAACTTTAGTTCTTAACCGAACTCATTAAGCAAGCATCATGTTGGATCATGACTCAGACCCTGACCATATCAGCCCATCACTTGACTTAGCCATAGGCAAGATGATGGCATTGCCCAACAGTTACACTCATATATTAAATTGTGTCAAGACTTTTTTAGTCTGGTTAATAGTAACTTGTATGTGTGAGTCATTGAAAAGGCACATCTCTAACTTGAATGATTAGATATAGAGTTGAGTAGAGAGGATTAGATATAGAGTTGATTCAGAAGTTGATTAATTGATGATTTGATTTACTGATTGATTAATCTAGATTAATATGCTAGTGTATGGAGACTGACTTTCTTCGTCGATTCAGCAGAGTTCCAGCTCTAAGCAAGACGAAGATGTTACATCTGCAACGAGCAAGAAAAAAACAGCTTTTTCTTCATTCAAATCATCAGTTCACTCTATAAAGTCTAAAATTCCACCTTCACCAACTAGGCATAACATTTCTCGTCTTGTCAAAAAAGAAAACAATTTCACTCCAATCACAAAGAATCCCACATCAGCGTTCACAAATGAAAAGAAATCAACCTCAAAATCTTTGAGCAGATTGATGAATTTTACTCCTGCCAAAGAGACAGATAAGGTGCCTCCTCCTCCCCCTCCCACATTCAAGAAGGAAAGCTCAAAGTTCGTTCCCAATGCCGCAAAGAAGTGTATAACTCCTCTCAAGACTCCTGTGGTACTTACTTTCCTCTGCTTATTTATCTCTCATTTGCTAAATGCTAATCCTCCTAATAACTGTACCTAAGGTATTACTCATACTATCACTTTAAGTTTAACTTGTTATAGCAAGTAAGTTATCTTTTTATCAGGTTACTGATTAATGTTTATGAAAGAGACTTACTTGTAATTACCTAATAATCTTTTATTGCGCCAAAGATAAACTCGTAAATATTATGCTGGACTTGCTAAAATTTGTCTCTCTTTCACCTGCAGGAAACTTCAGATGGTGCAGCCAAACATCCCATGGCAACCCCATCTTCTGAAAATAGAAGGTATTATTATATCATAGTAAAAAGACAGTTCAAGTTTTCCGACTGCAAAAATATTGCATGTTTTTCTCATAGCAGCAAGCCAGCACCAACCATTAACTTGGTTTGCTTTTATTTCAAATTTACAGGATGGAAACACCAATTCATCCATCAGCCTCAGGAAGTCAATCAACCGGTCCTAAATGGAATATATTGTCATCTGTGTAAGTATCTTCAAAAAAATAACTTCGGATTTTACGTTTACATACAGTAGATGGCTACATGTAAAAAGGCAACAACATCTTGGTAGAAGGGCATTGAGTTAACATGTAAATCTGCTAATTAGGACATTCTAGCAATGGTAGACGCACTTTACCATTATGATCTAAGTGGATGAAAGCTAACATAACAGGAATATTTGAGATGCTCTTTATAGTAGAAGTTTGGGTTGAGGAGCAGTTGATTCTACTAGAATATAGTCCTATAAATCAGACAGTAAGCAAATTGAAATGAAAACTGCATAGTCAAATGTTTGTCAACTGAAAATAAGAAATGGTTCATAAATCAATCATACACCAGGTATGCCCTATATATATTGGCATGAATCCAAGTTGCACTATGCAGATTATAGAATTCTGTCAGTTTGTTGTGCCACTGGATCTCTCTTACATTAGTCTGTTCTGCAGTTGTTCCAAGTCTTTAACAGCCTGCCGTAACAAACTACAATCGCCCTCTTTATCGACTCCTTTTCTACTGAGGACAGAAGAAAGAGCTGCAAGAAGGAAACAAGTAAGGCCTTTTATTGTACGTATTGGCATCTTCGAGATCAGGATTATCTCCTTGTGTTTCATAAGTTCAATGATCCCATCTTACACCTGTAAATTTTATTCAGAAGCTTGAAGAGAAATTCAATGCAAAGGAGGTACAGAAAGTTCAGCTACAAACAAAAATAAAGGTTCTTCCTGAGCTTCCTTATTGGCTTGTCCGATTTTTCTTTCTTTATTGTCTCTCCAACAACTCAAGTCTTTAATGTCTTGGCATGACTTCTTCAACTGCAAGCAATAAGTAAATCAACCTGATATGAACGGATACCCTTTTGCTCACAGGAGAAAGCTGAAATGGAGCTCAGGAAACTTCGACAAAGCTTTTGTTTCAGAGCTCGTCCCCTGCCTAAGTTTTACAAGGAAAGAGAAACAGCAAGAAATCACACAAAAAAGGTACTACCATAACTTCTTGCATCACCGATTCAGTTAATCCTAAAAGAATACTTTGTCCCCATTGTCAAAACATGTCGTGATATATGGCCATGATGATTTTAACTATATCAACTTACGGGCTTTTTCATTTCTTATAGTCTTAAGTCTAAACAATGAACTGTCTAATGCTCATTTTTTTCCCCAAAACTACCTTCTGGATCCATAATTTGAATAGTTTAGGTTTTGTCCATGCTCTACTCTCTTGGCAGTGGTTCATATGGTTTAGTTTGGTGCAGACCCCGGTTAAACGTCCTCAGTCACCAAAACTTGGAAGAAATCCCAGTAACAGCACAATGCAAGACTTGGCGTCACACCCAACCTCTACATATTCAGCCAAGAATTGCTCTTACAAGTATTCAGGAAAGAAGAATTGCCCAAAACCGATAAATTCTCATACCTTGTCAACAGTAATGTCTCATGATCAGAATGCATCCCCAAATATACAACATCAATTTGGAGTCTCCCCCAACTGAATGTTCATAGATGTATGATGTCTCTCATTACATTAATAACATAGCTTTAACTTGTGTTAAAGCTATGTATATGCAAGGAATTCCTATTCCCCGTTACATGTTTTATGAAGAGTTGAACCCTGTAGTCTAGTCTAAGTGTTCGAGTGTGAGCATTGTTCCATATGGTATCTGCCTTTGTACATCATAAAGTAAAACTTTACAAAGTTTCAGGGTGACATTCAAACCAGATCAATTTAAGTATCAGAAAGAAGTGCATGCCTAATATATCAAAATTATATTGCAGCAAGTAATCTTGCAATTTGAAATTGAAAAACTGCAGTTTTTCCTCATTTTTCTGCTATATTAACACAAACTGCAAGGTTGTCCTGCTTTATTTAGTTCTGGCATGAACATGATCGACTTATACATGATTTCTGATATGAATACTTGTTTGCTTACAACAATAAACTCATTATCAACAGAAGAAAATCTTAGTACAACAGTTTATTCGACAGTAAATACAAACCAAGTCAATGTACTAAGATCACATTTCTTCCACCAAACACCACTCCTTCATTTTCAATCCTTTGATTCCTCTCCCACACAACTTCCATGTTACAAATAGTCGTTAATTCTTTCATCATCATAGTCATCATTAGCTCCTCAACTTCTATTGTATATGGCGAGCAATCGCAATCAACAACCAATTGGGGTTGCCATTGAGCAATCTCATCACTCATGTATGTGCCTCAATGTATTCAAACACAAATCATGTAATTTTTGTTACGAAAAGTGAACAAATGCCATGTCATAGCTAGTAATTTTGTAGTTATATATCACATTTGTTGTAGTGCGCTCATCACTCATCATCATCATCATGAAGATTCATGTGATCATTAGCCAAATGGTCCAATATGCAGCTAGTAGCTGAGAATCCAGAAAAGGTCAAGCGCGGCCTAGTATCCGTGACCCTCCAAGTCATCAATCTATAGTTAGTAACAATGTCACAACCCCTCAGTTTTTTTGTCCCTTTGGCCTTTCCAGCTGGTTGTAAATGGCAAATTGTGCATTTAGACCTGCCACACTTGCCTGTGAACTTGGAATGGTTCCAGGGCTTTGGTGACGCCTTTGTGAACAACCCTGCTGTGGGAGGGGAATTCAACTTGTTAACATACCTGCAGAGTCAGAACCAAAATGTAGCGTCAGTAGATTCAAAATGATAAAATATTTACATTTTAATTATTTTAGTATATGTATACGCTAAAAAACAGTACCTGGAGTTGGGTGTGGGGCTCCAAAGGGAGGTTTGAACAAGACCATGTTGGCGATCCTCTCTCTTCATCGTTGGCTATGTTTTTGTGAGCTCAAAGAGTTGATTTGGATTAGGAAAATATTGACCATAGTTTATTTATAGGAGTAGATCTAATTTTGATTTGGAGGGTGCATGATATATACTTGGGAAGCAAGGGAATTGTTGAATTTATTAGTCAAACTTGTGCATATTGATTAATAGGAAATGTTACGTGTCATTTTACGTGTTTCCCAAGTCAATGGGAAATGTACAACTATTGACTTCATCTTATTCACTTTTGAATTGAGACACATATTAAGAAAATAATTATTGATATAGTGAGTTAATCATTTTACCCGTATTAATTATGTAGTAGATGCATTAAAAACTTAAGATTTTCAAGAAGTTCTACCTTTTTCAAAATAATTAATTGGAGATATAATTGGTAAAAAAAATAAGTTGTTTGTTCTTGATTTGTCAAAATGGACAGGTAATTAGGAATAACTAAAAAAGGAAAAGTGGAGGGGAGTAATCTTTCTTATTTACGCATTAAAATGGGTGATTTTAAATTTGTAATGGTTCGTCTTAAGTTTGGAGAACAATAATACTACTCTCTCCGTCCAATAATTGTTGTTCACTATACTATTTTGGAATTTCAACAATACTTGTCCTCTTTATAAAATTAATGGATAATTTTACACTTAGTTCCTAATTTTCCCTTATCATTAATTATAGTCATTTTTTATTACATTTTTTAAAACATTATATTTATTTTATTCAAAGGGTGATATAGTAAAATTACTCTTTTATTTATAATTTTTAAAGAAGTGCATAAAGTCAATAGTAGACACTAGACAAGTATTGTTGGACAAAGGGAGTATTAATTTATTTATTTTTGTATCTAAAAGATAAACTACTTGCAAACCAATAAAAAATGAATATATTAGTAAAATGAAAAATAAAATAGATAACTTATTAACATGTTAAAATGTAATATATTCCTTTCGTTTCAATTTGTTTGCCTAATTTTGACTTGTCACAAAGTTTAAGACTTCTAAATCTTGTGATTATAAATTAAAGATATGTCAAATATATTAAAATGTCTTTAATCTTGTTATCCCATGAAAATCATGTAAGGGGATATGGAAAAAGAATCATATCCCAAGTATGATCAGATTCTACCACATATTTCAATACTTGTCAAATCTAAATTAAGATCTCTAGATACTAAAGTTAACACTCTTTTAGTCATTTTTACTTATTCCACTTTACTAAAAACATATTTTTATGTTTAGCATATAAAAAGAAAAATATATTATTTCATGTTTTATTTTTAACATAAATTATTTATTTTCAAATTATTTCTTAGGACCTAAGACTAAATATCAATTAAGATAAATATTGTTATAAAATAATAGTCATGTCAATTATTATTTCTTAAATAACATGCAAAATCTCATTATTTTGAATAAGTTGAATGACTCGAGGTAGCTAACAAGGTGGCATGAGGAAGGTAAGTGTGTAGTACGAGAAAATGGTCGATCATATTAGAGGTAAAACTAGTCTCGTTATCCTATGATAAACTTATATGTAGGGTAAGCAGGAAACATGATGTAAAGTATACAGATTTAATCAAAACTAAACTAGTAATCAAATTAAACAATTTAAAAAAATTAAGGCCTTTATGAGATAGCTAGAAGTCTAGAACTCCATGAGCTAACAATTTTAGATGATTTTAAAAAATAAACTTAAGACATCGTTTGGTTTGAAAACAAAGTTAGGCTGAAGTAATTAATCTGATACTATTTTTTATTAATTGTTTGATTTGTTATACTAGCATGACATAATTTCTAAGAAAAAATTATTTATTAACCTTAGTTATTTAGTAGAAAAATTATTTAAGGGACCTCAGAGATATTTTGTCATTTTTATTATTTTATTCTGAAATAACAAATCATATTATAACTTACCCTGATAATTATTTAATCCAAATATAACTTATCATAAAATTAGTAAGAAACAAAAAAATTAAAACACCACTAAATTATTTTATTCCAGAACTAAGACTAGTTGTTTTACATTTTTATCTATATATTTCTGTCTTTGCGGGTTTCTCTCCCACATGAGAAGATACATATTCATATTATATAATCTTAATCTTCTAATCTAATTTTTTTTATATATATGACCAAATTATTCGCTGCATTTTATTTGTTAGAGGCAACCCAACCAAATTATTAAATCACACAAGTAAGCAAGTAACGACAAAATAATGTCCATTTCTATGCAAGAATTAGTGGAGTATTTAAGTTATTCATGTAGGTTGAAATATATTTTTTCTCTAATAAAAAAAACAATTACGTAGCATTTATCTTGAAAGGATAAGAAATAGGGAAAATTACGTGCATTAGCAAATATATACTAGTTAATTACTTAACATAGCTATAGTTGCGTTAATTACAATTCGTAACATACTTTTAGCTATAATTTTACGGTTCAGCTTTTTTGTTTTGTATAATTCGCACATCTGTATAATTTGAAATTTGTATAATATAATTTGTATAGATTTTGTATAATTTGAAATTTGTATAATATAATTTGTATAAATTTTGTATAATTTGGAATTTGTATAATATAATTTGTATAACTGTTTACACTTCTGATGTTTGTAATTGTATAAATTCGTCATTTCGAGTTTATACAAAAATAACTGAATTATACAAATGTACCCGCGATTTATATAAACCTGCGAATTATACAAATACGCAAATTATACAAATGAGGCAGCTTAAATTGTAGCTACATCCCGTAAATATGCAAACTATAGTTATAGAGCATAATTAAATTTATTATAGTGGCTATTTGCGAAAGTTCCTCAATCTAATATACTATATAATGGGAAAATTAAATCCCATTAAATAACTTGAAGCAAGTACAATTATTTAAATATTTTTTCTGTTTTAATTTACGTGACATGATTTCAATTAATTGATACGATATTAAGAAAAAAACAGGCAGGCCATGAAAAAAAGCAGTTTAATTTCTTTGGCCAAATATCAGATTGAGGAAATTGCAGACATTCCTTTGGTTGTTTGATTGTGAGAAGTCTCGCTATAATCACTTTTAGTAATTTGATTAATATGACCAACTGACTCTGTTTATATAACACATTAAAATTGACCCCGCGCTAATCAAGCACAAACCGCCACCTACCCATGTGCCTTAATTTTAATGTGATTAAATTACGAAGAATAATTTCAAAGACCTCCCTCGTGGTTGACTTCATTATACTAACTTCTCTCTTGGTAAAGATATTACCATTAGCTCCCTATTTTTGAATATGTTGCTTGAACTCTTTAAAAGTGATGTTGTTGGATCCTCAAAAAATGGGCCACTTTTGGAAGGATCCACCACACATCCATCGCTAATTTTTTGAAGAGTCCGAGCAACATATGTCCAATAAAACCAACGTAAAGGGAGGTTTCTGAAATTATCTCAAATTATTATACTCGTAGACATAATTAATATTGTCCTCGTACAGGGCCAGCGGAGGCGGAGCCGGCCTTCTGTTAGGAGGTTCATCGTCTCATGAGAAAACTAAGTTGTTAGAATTGAAGCTTAAACTATTTCACAATTTCAGCATGTCTTTGATTTCTCCTCTAATCGGCTTTATGAATTCAGGTCCTAGCTCGAATCGAAGTTGAGTTCTTGTTTTCTTCAAGCCCTAATTTTCCTAATTTGGAACACACTGTCAATTTCCAATATAAAATTGGTTGAAAATTTAACCTCTTCGTCTTTACGATTCAATATTCTACTATAATTTGCACTTTTAGCCTACTTCATTTATGTGTTGTTAGCATCAGTAGCTTTTAGCCTAGTACTTGGATTTGGAAATTCTAGAGCCCATTTTTACTTGGATTTGTTGTTTTTGAAGTTTCCTTGTGAGCACCCTTCATGTTAGGGTGCTCTTTTGGGGATTTTAGATGAGTTTAACTTGTTGGTTCTCCTAAAGAGTTTTGGTTGAACTGGTATGACAGGTACACCTACTGGAGCTTGGCTATTTGTGGTTTCTCTAATCCTGCAGCTTGGCATATGTAGTAAAAGTTTTTCCTAGTTGGTAAGTTGACAGACTCAGCTCTGTAAATATGGAATATAGATTCTTATCACAATCTGCAATTGCATATGAGTAGTTTCAATGTCACTTTGTGTTTCTACTGGCCGAGCTTGTTAATTTACTCTCTGCCTCATGTTGATTTGTTTTCTCAAAGGTTTTGCACTTCGTATCTCGCGAAGCACAATTTGATTAAGCGAGAATAAATATATGTAGTTTCAATGTACCCATCTTTATGTTGTCATGACAAAGTAGACTTCTTATCAAGTTTTTGTAAATGCTAAATCATAGATGGTGAATTGCAGGTCGCCAGAATATTGTTATTCATTTACTTGTTCTACCACTTCTACGTCCACTACGATCAGGTAATATTCTAAATAATTAACGACAAAACTCTGCTGAAAAGCAAATGCAAATGTTCTCAAGAAAATGAACTTATTTATTACCCCTCTTAGGAGCTTCCACCATTTTTGCTCCCTTGGTAACTCGAACTCACAACTTTTGAGTTGGAAGTGAAGGGTGCTTGCCATCCGAGAAACTCCCTCTCGTCAAGAAAATGGATTAATTGTGTGCTTTGTTTCGTCGTTTGGATTGAAACAGGTTTAAGGAGGTATCTTCATTTGGGATTTTCTTGGTATGTGTTGTGTCATTGGTACTTGGTTTGGTTTTGGAAGATTGTGAAAGGACTTAAGAAGACTTTAGCAAAGAGGAACTGAAGTTTAGACCAAATTAAATCTCCCCTATCACATATTCAAATGCCTTATTTTTTAAATCTCCTTACCTTACCATATATTTTTGCAGGTGCTCAACATTCCTACTAAGATTAACAAGGGTAATGTTGAAATTATCACCCCTGTGGAGCTCATCAAGAAGGGTGATAAAGTTGGTTCCTTTGAAGCTACCCTGCTTGCCAAACTTGAAATTAGGTCCTCTCTTACCCAACTTTAGTTGCTGCACCACACATGTTCACCAACGCCTACAAGAATGTGTTGGCCATTGCAATTGAAACCGACTATTCTTTCCTTCTGGCTGACGAAGTAAAGGAATACCTCGTGGTATGTTTTCAACAACAATGGTTAAAAGATATAATAATATTAACAGTTGGTTTACCTTCTCTTAATTATTCTTTCACCTATAGGATTCTAGCAAGTTTTTCGTTGTTACTACCGAGTTGCTCCTGCTGCTAAGGAGAAGGAGAAGAAGGATGAGCCTGCTGAGGCCTCAGATGATGACATGGGTTTCAGATAGTTGGATATACTTCACATAAGATTGTTTTACCCACCAACATAATGATTTTAGGTAAATGTGTTTTTATTGATTTTGGACTAGTTAAAAATTAAATCTATCCATGAGTTAATTATAGTCAATGTGTGTTTATTTAAAAGATTGGTGAAGGTGAGTCTAGTTTAAAGCTATTACAAGGTTAATGAGTCATGACTAACACTAAGAATTTGTCTCGTATTTATCATCTGAATAATTTATGGTTTTGTATTGCTAAATAGAAGTGTCTTGTTCATACACTTTTTAATTTTTGCTTTTTGACACATGGTGCAGATCACAGAGATTCTGTTTCTAGTTGGCTTTTAGTCATGATGGTCAGTTGCCTTCTTCTGGGAGCATTGATGGGCATATGAGATCGGGGCACAACTTCAGGTAGTCTGAAGGGAAAACAAGAAGGTCCTCGAGAGGAAATACAAGTGAAACATTTTCTTGTGCCTAAAAAATCCATTTTTGCATAACAATTTAAGATCCAGTGGGTCAGGTAGCACCCAAGAAGACATTTGGTGTTGGTTGGTGCAAGAGTATTCTGCAGTTTTGATGTGGAATGATGACATCCGAGAGGACGTGAGACACTAGTTTTTGAGAGGATATAGATATGTACTTTATGATGTTTAGAGATTTGACATATGGAAGACTTATTGAGATAAAAAAGAGATTAGCTTTTGGAATCAAATGGTGTAATTTTTTTCCTGTAATTTGTTGACATTCAGATAATGAATAAATAGTTATTTTTTGTTTATTGTGATGTTAATGAATCACGTCATTTCTTAATATTAGTATTTGTCAATTTGTGAGCAGTTTTATTGCTAATAAGGTGCGTCATTAGTGACAATATAAGATGTAGATTCTAGGTTGTTTTAGTGGCCATTGTTATTGCTGCTAAATAAATGCCACTAAAATTGAAAGCTTTTAGCGGCAATAGTTGGTATCTTTACCGGCACTCTTTATAGTTGCCACTAAAACCTTTAGCGACATTGGATCCATTGGCAATTAACCAAATGCCGGTAAAAGTTTTAGTGGCAATTTGTATTGCCGCTAAAGTGCATAATAATTGCCGCTAAAAGCCTTTATTGTTGTAGTGTGTGATCATATACCTTGAATCCATAATCCAATTCAAGGCGAGTTAGGATCAAAGTCAAGTGAAGTTAGAGTCAAGCTTAGAAGTTAAGAGTAAGTCGAAGCGAAACAAGTCTTTAAGGTTTTCAAGAGTCGTCATTGAATGTTTTAACTTCATTTGTTAAGGCTCAAGTTTCAAGTTTCAAGCAAAGTATAGAGTTTCAAGTTTCAAGTAAGGAGTTTAGAGTTTCAAGTTAAGCCAAGAGTATTAAGTTGAGTTCATTTTCTCAAAAGTTATTAGCGAACTAAGTATTCCCAAAGAAGTTTATAAATGTTTTCA
>JAJOOO010025583.1:0-11242 GCA_029582685.1 Solanum piurae | reverse complement strand
TAGCAGTATTTAAATATAATGTAGAAGTATTTCATCAGACAACTTGGATATTTTTTAATACTATATGAAATTATTAAGTATATTTTATTATTATGCATAGATCTAATTGGAATCTAAAGGTCACAATTATTAGGGGTCCAGACACTGACCATGGAAACAACAACGTGACTGTCTGGGGTTTATTAATTATTGCTAATAATTATTTACATAGTAAAACAAATATTCTAATGGATAAAGTTTTAATAATGATGAAACATGAAACTGGAATCTAATACTCCACTAGGAAGAAAAAACATTCACCGACAATACTAGGAATATATATTGTTATGAATATGAGAATAAAAAGAAGTTACACATTGTGATCAATGTAACAGAAAAGTTAGTTACAAAAATGTTAGTTACAAAGTTTGTTATAATGTTAGTTAAAGGTAACTCTAGTTAAGTTAGACTAACTAGCTTGTACAGTTAAGATACACTATAAATAGAGTAGTGTAGGTACTATTTGTAATAGATCAGATTATCATTCAACACAGAGAAAAGTTCTTCTTCTTTGATTAAATCCCCTGCTCTGTAATTCTTCATGGTATCAGAGCCATGGATGCTCTCTTGATGTAATATGCAAATTAGGTTGTTAAACTCTTCTGCTTACAGTGCACACGAAAGGCTCTCCAACAGAGTCTGCACTTTCTTAGAAGCAGTCCTATTTTTTACTTCGTTTGTTGCTCCTGATTCAGTGAAGATCTTCATCAATGACGATAGGTGAAGGCTCCAATTCTGACAATCTTACTCTTTCAGCTGGTGGTAGAGAAGCCATAGTTGATTCACATCATCCTTTGTTTCTTCAAGCTTGCGACACTCCAGGTAGTTCACTGGTCTCTACTCAATTAACTGGATCTGAAAACTATTCTCTGTGGAGCAGATCTATGAAGATAGGTCTGCTAGGCAAAGGTAATAGGATTTGTAGATGGATCTAGTTCTAAAGATAAGTTCCAAGCTTCCTTCCATAATCTATGGGAGAAATGCAATGCAATTGTCCTTTCATGGATCATGATTTCTGTTAGTCGAGAACTTCTAAGTGGGATAGTTTATGCTAATAGTGCTCAGCAAGTTTGGAATGACCTGAAGGAAAGGTTTGATAAGGTTGATGGATCACGTATATTCTATCTACATAAGGAGATTGCTACACTCACTCAAGGAATATTGTCTGTGTCCATCTATTTCTCCAGGCTTAAAGAGCTTTGGATGGAGTTTGATTCTCTCATGCCCTGTCCTGGGTGTGACTGTGCAGTTTCAAAGACCTATGCAATTCATTTTGAGTATCAAAGGCTTATGCAGTTTCTTCTAGGTTTAAATGAGTCTTACAACCAATGTAGAAGCCAAATTATGATGATGGATCCTGTTCTCAGTGTGAACAAAGCCTACTCACTAGTGATAGCAGAAGAGAGTCAGAGGATCCTTGGTAAGGCAAATTATGTTGCTGAGATGCCTTCTAACCATGGATCTATACATGAGGCTCTAGCCTTCTTTAGTGGCAATAATCATACCCACTCAGGCTTCAGAGGATCGGGATCTGGTGGTCCTGGTACTAAGAAGCCATCTAACAATCACTTGTTTTGTGATTACTGTAATTGGAAAGGTCACACAAGGGAGCGTTGCTACAAACTTCATGGTTATCCATCTGACTGGAGAGGTAAGAAGAAGATCAGTCCTGGTTTACCTAACACAGCTAGTATTGCCGCTGCTAGTTCTGGCCCTAGTAGCCTCTCAGGAAGATCTCCATCAAGTGTTAGTAATACATGTGTCTCTCATGCTTTTATGACTAACCTGCAGCATCAACAATTTCAACCTCCCGCAACTTCACAGCCACAACACCCTCATTTCTCCCACCAGCAGTACATGCAGCTTCTGCAACTGATAGATAAGGGAAATGGGCAGACTACCACTGATGCTCATGTGTCTACCTCAGGTACATCAGGTTTGTTTCCTACTTCCAAGTGGATAGTTGATTCAGGAGCTTCCAAACATATGGTTCATAGTCTGCATATGCTAAATCACTATAATACCCTGTCTGATTCTCAAGAAGGAAATGTGTATCTTCCTACTGGCAATCTGGCACCAGTTAGTCATATTGGCTCATCTCAGATCTTAGGAGGGGCTGAGATCACTAATGTGCTTCATGTTCCTGCTTTTCAATACAACTTACTATATGTTCCTAGGCTAACAAAGGAGTTGAAATGCAGTGTTATGTTCTATCCTAATTTCTGTATTTTCCAGGACCTCTCAAATGGGAAAGTGAGGGGGATTGGCAAGTTGGAGAATGACATGTATGTGATTACTGCTGACTGTCATTTGCACTCTCAAGGAGCAGAATTGAATTCACATAAAGATCAAGCTAATGCAGTTTCTAAGTCATCTCCTGTACTTCCTTTACATTCATCTAGAATAAGTCTATCATTGTGGCATAAACGCCTAGGTCATGTACCTTTTAATACTCTTCGACAATTTAGTTCTTTGCAACAGTTGCATCCTACTACTAATGCACCTTGTACTGTATGCCCCTTAGCTAAACAATCAAGACTATCTTTCCCTTTAAGTGCTACTTCTACTACTGCTTGCTTTCAACTTTTACATGCTAATGTATGGGGTCCCTATAGAGTTCCTACTCATGATAATAAAAGGTATTTTTAAACCTTAGTAGATGACTACTCAAGGTATACCTGGATAGTATTACTTCACTCCAAATCTGAGGTCATAGTTGCACTCAGAAAGTTTCTTATTATGGTCGTGAATGTTTTCTCTTCCTCAGTCAAAACATTAAGGACAGATAATGGCTGTGAGTTTTTTAATTCCCAAATGACTGTTCTCCTAGATTCTCTAGGTATTTTACACCAAAGTTCATGCATATATACCCCTCAACAAAATGGGGTTGTTGAAAGGAAACATAGGCATATACTTGATGTTGCTAGAGCCTTGAGGTTTCAATCTAGCATGCCTCTTAAATTCTGGGGTGAGTGTGCTCTTACTAGTGTCTATTTGATCAACAGATTACCTTCATCTGTTTTACATAACAAGACACCTTATGAGTTGCTTCATCTTAAATATCCTTCCCTTGATCATCTTCGCGTCTTTGGGTGTCTTGCTTTTGCATCTGAAGTCAGAAAGGTTGACAAGTTTGGTCCAAGAGCTTTCCCTACTGTGTTCTTGGGGTATTCTACATTACAAAAGGGGTACAAATTATTTTCTCTTCATACTCAAGAGTTCTTAGTGTCCAGAGATGTAGTTTTCAAAGAGGACATATTTCCATTTACTCAAACTACTTCTTCATGTCCTCCTTTGTTTCCTGTCTTTCAGTTTACAGAGTCCTTCACTGAATCCACTCCAGCTCCTCCCACTGCTACTCCTCCTTCTTTTCCTTGTCCAGCTTCTATAGTATCTGAGTCTTCCCCTTCTCCTGCCCCTGCATTTGATATGTCTGCAGCTGTCCCCATAAGAAGATCCTCTAGAAATCCCAAACCTCCAATTTGGGGTCATGACTATGTTACTACTCAGCCTAAGTCCACTTGTCTTTACCCTGTATCCAATCATGTCAGCTATCACCGTTTGTCTCCATCTTATGGCTTAGCCTTAGCTGCATATTCCAGCATCCATGAGCCTAAGTTTTTCAATGAGGCTGCTCTCGACCCTTTGTGGGTCGCAGCTATGCAGGCTGAGATCAAAGCCTTGGAAGAGAATCATACCTGGTCTATCACTGATCTTCCACCTAATAAATATCCAATTGGCTGTAAATGGGTGTTTAAGGTGAAATACCTTGCATCTGGTGCTGTTGAAAGATACAAAGCCAGACTTGTTGCAAAGGGGTTCAATCAGAAAGAAGGCTTGGATTATTCTGAAACATTCTTCCCTGTTGTTAAGATGGTTACTGTGAGGTCTGTTCTAGCTGTAGCCTCTGCTAAACACTGGCTTGTGTTCCAAATGGATGTCCATAATGCATTTCTCCAAGGTGACCTATTTGAGGATGTGTATATGATTGTTCCTCCAGGCTTTTGCAGACAGGGGGAGTCTGGTAAAGTCTGCAAATTACATAAGTCACTATATGGTTTAAAGCAGGCACCTAGGCAATGGAATCTTAAACTAACAGAGGCATTACTCCAGCTGGGGTTTGTTCAAAGCCACTATGATTACTCTCTATTTACCAGAAGTGAAAATCAAGAGCTGATAATAATTCTTGTTTATGTTGATGACCTTCTGATAACTAGAAGCTGCAAGAAGCTGATTGACAGGACCAGGAATGATCTGAAACTTAAATTCAAAATGAAAGACCTAGGAGAATTGAAGTTTTTCCTTGGAATTGAATTTACCAGATTAAAAGAAGGTTATATTATGAGCCAACGCAAGTATGCCTTGGAACTTGTCTCAGAAATGGGTCTAAGTGGTGCCAAGCCAGTCAACACTCCATTGGATCCAAACCTCAGACTAACCTCTATTGAATATGACTCACATGTACAAGAGGCAAACACTACATCAAGTGACAAACCTTTATAAGATATTGGTAGATATCAAAGGCTTGTAGGGAGACTGTTGTACTTAACTATGACCAGGGTGGATATCTCCTTTGTAGTACAAGTTCTAAGTCAATATATGCATGCACCTAAAGAGTCTCATATGGAAGCTGCACTTAGAGTAGTCAAATACATCAAGCCAGCACCAGGTTTGGGTTTTTTTATGCCCTCACAAGATTCTAATCAATTGACTGTTTACTGTGATTCTGATTGGGGTAGTTGCTTACAAACGAGAAGATCTGTGACTGGATACTTAGTGAAGTTTGGAAATGCTCTTGTATCTTGGAAGGCAAAGAAGCAAGAAACAGTTGCTAGAAGTTCTGCAGAAGCTGAGTTTAGGAGTATGGCATCTGCAGTAGCTGAAATTACTTGGCTCATTGGCTTGTACAGTGAACTAGGAGTAATCATCAAGCAACCAGTTGATCTATTCTGTGACAGCAAGGCTGCAATTCAGATTGCAGCCAACCCTATCTTTCATGTGCGAATTAAGCATTTTGATATTGATTGCTTTTTTGTTAGAGAGAAATTGCTTAAAAAAATAATTCAGACACATCATGTATCCACAAAAGATCAGCTGGCAGATCTGCTCACAAAAGGTTTATGGAAAGCTCCACACTTACATCATATGTCCAAGCTGGGCATGAAAGACATGTTTCAGCCATCAGCTTGAGGAAGGGTGTTATGAATATGAGAATAAAAAGTAGTTACACATTGTGATCAATGTAACAGAAAAGTTAGTTACAAAAATGTTAGTTACAAAGTTTGTTATAATGTTAGTTAAAGGAAACTCTAGTTAAGTTAGACTAACTAGCTTGTACAGTTAAGATACACTATAAATAGAGT
Organism: Solanum piurae; assembly: GCA_029582685.1. Taxonomy (NCBI): domain Eukaryota; kingdom Viridiplantae; phylum Streptophyta; class Magnoliopsida; order Solanales; family Solanaceae; genus Solanum; species Solanum piurae. The sequence continues at coordinate 5,840 of JAJOOO010025583.1, read as the reverse complement.
AGTGTAGGTACTATTTGTAATAGATCAGATTATCATTCAACACAGAGAAAAGTTCTTCTTCTTTGATTAAATCCCCTGCTCTGTAATTCTTCATATATAAATTTTGTCCCCAGATCAATAAAATGACAAAGGCTATATGTATAGTTATTTCTCCTGATCCTATCAATAATTGTATATGGTCATGATCCAAATTAAATGATTGAAATTACCTACCAGTATTTAGTACGTATTTACTAATGATTTGGCTTATTTTATTCATTAAATAGTTGCACATCTTGACAAACTGACCATGTGAGAGTTATTTAAGAAAATTAGCAAAACAGATTTGACTAATGGCCTCATTACTAAGAATCTGATACGACAAAGTTATTTAATTAATACATATCGTCGATGACAGATCTACAGGTGCTTGTATTTTTATATATTGGACTAGTTACATGGAATGGTCCAAATATACACACAATTTATGTAGTCAATTAAGCACATGGCCTCTTAATTTTTTGTTCAATACTATGTTAACAATTTTGTCTAAATTAAATCTAGTGTACTAATAATTACTTCTTTAATAATTCTATCCTTGTCACCTTGTCTATAGTTGGTTTATTTATAAAATGTGTGAATTAATAATTATAGGATTATAAATCAAGTTGTAATTAGAACAAATATTATTGATGTATTTCAAGATCTATAATTAGGAAAATTCAACCACGTGATTGTATTTAAACTAATTACAATAATCACAACTAGTAATAGTAATAAAATTTTTGATTCCATCACTCTAGTGCATAATTTGATACAAGTTGTTCTTAAAAAGTTACGGTTCACGATAGTGCTAATTAGGCTGGCCAACTTAGATTCTTGAACTCTGCATATATAACTCTCACTATTGCATTGTTTCAGCACAATAATTAAATTGAACAATGGAGCCATGGAAAGACCTGACTGGGAAAGTAGTGATGGTGACAGGGGCTTCCTCGGGAATCGGGCTAGAGTTCTGTCTCGACTTAGTGAAAGCCGGTTGCAGGATCATTGCTGCAGCCCGTCGTGTTGACAGGCTGACAACTCTCTGCAACCAGATTAATTCGGAGGGCCCGGCCTGGCGTGCATTCGCCCTCGAGCTTGATGTCATGGCCAATGGTTCTACTATTGAGGCCGCGGTAAAAATAGCTTGGGACACTTTTGGACATATCGATGTCTTGGTTAACAATGCCGGTGTTAGAGGTAATATAATTGAACATAACATTGCTAACTAACGTACTTGCATGTTGATTCAATTGAAATTCGATCTAAGATTAAATCATAGGTAGTGTTGAAATTTATAGTATTTTCCCATTATATGAAATCCTGTTTCCACTGCTGATTCTGATATAAGAAATTGGCTAATTTGTATAGGTAGTGTGAGCTCTTCACTTAAATTGTCAGAGGAAGAGTGGGAACATACCTTTAAGACAAATCTAAGAGGGGCATGGTTGGTGTCAAAATATGTTTGTAGACATATGCGCGATGCTAAACAAGGTGGAGGATCTGTTATTAATATAACTTCAATAGCTGCTCTAAATCGAGTAATAGTACCAGGGACTCTTGCTTACGCTTCTTCAAAGATGGCTCTTGACATGGTCACTAAGGTACGTACGTACGTATAATAATAAATTAATCTCTATAGGCTTAGATGAATGTACGTTACGTTGAGATGACTTGTTATTAGCTTTCTTCCACATAGATATTTCACTATGCGTGTTGAGTCAGTATTTTGAGTTTATACATTATGATAAATCTACTTGATGATCGAATTGCAGATAATGGCTCTTGAATTGGGAGTAGATAAGATCAGAGTGAACTCATTATCACCAGGAATATTCAAATCTGAGATAACAGAGAGCCTTTTTCAACAAAAATGGTTACATAAATTTCTTTATAAAACCCTCCCCCAGAGATTTGTTGGAAAGACAGATCCAGCTTTAACATCAGTAATTCGATATTTGATTCATGATTCTTCTGAATATGTAACGGGCAATATCTTCATTGTCGATGGTGGAGGTACCTTACCAGGTGTTCCCATTTTTTCATCATTGTAAAAGATGAAGTAATAATTTACTACTTTAACTATTAAGATTTTTTCGTTTTTCTCATTGTTTTAGTCGTATTATTGTTCAATTCTCCAAGTGAACGAAATGTATGTCAAATTTTATTTTATTTTATTTTCTTATCAATTTTTCCTTGTTAGCAGGGGTATTATATATCATGTCAATGGTTTATTTCGCAATCACATCAGTAAAAAGTCCTTGAGTATATCAAAAGATTTTTGTACATAAAATGTTACTATAAGACACTTTATAAGATAAAAATTTGGAGTGGTTTGCAAGCATTCATCACGTAGGTAAATAAGTTAATTGCATTAAATATATTATATGAAATTAGTTTATGCATAATATACATCAATAGAAATTTAAACTTGATCTCAATTGGTAGGTAATGTCTTTAATTTTAAGAGTGTATATCTAGTCATTAACTCAACGTGTATCAATTGAACACTTCAACTTGTTCTCGCTATGACTCATGAACATTTGACGCCAACATGACACATAAATAACATTTTCTTTCCCAAGTGAAATCTCCTAATATATGAAAGTGTGAAAAAGTGTTTTCGATCTCAACACAAATATTTAATTTATTCGGAGCTATTAGCTAGAGCGGGATCCACTTTTGGGGGAATATGAATCGAAGCAATAATAAGAATATTTCTAGTAGAACATTTTTCACAATCCCTCGAGAGATAGTTCACTAATAGATCAAGGGATAAGTCATTAATTCATTCACATCCAGATCATGAATGTTTAGAATCTATATTATGCAAGGAGATATTGCTTTTGCTAATTCGAATTGAAGGGTGATATAAAATTGGTCTATTTCCGGCTTCATATTTTGGAAGTGTACTCTAAATGATCATTTGAATTTATAAGTTGAAGTGTTCTACTAATACAATGGAAATGAGTTGAGTTTATCTAAATGTGCACTCTCAAAATTAAAAAATTTACTTGTCACCTGAGGTAAAATTTGAATGTATGTTTACCTATTATAATTTAAATAGTAAACTATATAAATGATGAGTACCTAAAGCAAATTGCAAATAGTTTAAGGAGTATTATTTTTTTCCATCTACATGATACCTAATATTTTAATAATACATGTACTATTGCTCATATATATATTTGTTATTATTATTATCGAATCCAATGTACCTAATGTACTAGGGAATAAAATAGCAAGCAAATACTATTTTATTAAGGTATAAACTTAATATCAATCCTATATTTAGCTATAGTCGTATTATATATCCAAAAGTACAAGGTAGGTCTATTGCAACTAGACAATGAGGAAGTAATCTTTTGATTCATAACTAAAGTTTGATACCTAAACTTCTTCATTGACCAACTAGACACTTTAACTTGACGTAATTATATCTCATAGATTTCTAATGTTGACATTATCATATATTTGTCTTTTAATAATTATCGGCCTAGACAATTAAACAATGAAGTAGTTGTGCAATATAGATTTGTTCATATCACAACTTGATTTATAATCTTTTAATTTACCCACACATTTTAACTAAGTACTATAGATAGACAAGGATAGAATTATTTTAGAAGTAATTTGTACATTTATGTAGTTGTAGTTTGGACTAAATTGTTAACGTTGTATTGAACGAAATTCAGAGGCCATGTGCTTAATATAATTGACTACTTCATGCACTATTAATTAAAAATTGAATTATTTGACTCTGATACGTAGAAAATACACCTTCATGCAATTATATGTAGCTCAGTTGATTGACTATATGAAACTTCACCTTATCAATAAGGATTGAATTCTCCATCTTATAATCTCCTCCTACCCGATATATATAAGCACCATCTCATAAAAGTAAAAAAGACATTAGGAAAGTAAGGAGATAAAGAAATTGCCAAGGTTATTAAAGTCTAATAAAATAAGCCTATGGATTCAAATGTCAATAAAAGGCGGCGAAGAATAAAGACAGAATAAAGTTCATAGAGTGATAAACAATCTTTCATTATTAATTAGAGTTTTTTAGTTTGAGTCTATCTAAATACGAAGTTATCTTTATTTGAGAACATTTTACATTCAATATGAGACTTTCGGTGCAAAACGTTTATTGGTTGAGTTGATGGCATGCTATTTAAGCTGATATCCACCTCATCTTTTTTCTTGTTGGTTATAGTCGATGTCCCTCTCCATGTACTTATTTTCTTCTTTAATATACGAGGTTGGGGTCAAAGCCTCCATAGTGGACTGTTGATTGAAAAAAGAAAAACTATGTCCCACTCAAGACTAATCGATAATTTCTAATGGAAGAATTGCATGGCTATTGAATATAAGGATTTCTCACTATGCACATTGTAAACGTTTATTTTTATTTATTCACTATATTATAAAATAAAATATCAAATTGATACTTATTCAGTTTGAAAAATATTTCAAAAATAATTTATCATGACTTAGTTCCTAATTGATTTTTATTGATTATAATTATAAGTTTCCAACAAATTAAATTTATTATATTTAAAAGGTGATATAATTAAATGATCATTGTATTTATTATTTCTTAAGAATATTATTTTCCAACAGGATGACGATCAAGTAGATCTTGCTCACTTAATAGAAATATCATCTCAACAATCAATAATGACAATAATATCATTATGATTAATATATGTATTATATACTCCCTCCGTCTCATTTTAGTTATATATCCATGTTAATATAAATAATTATTCCAAATTACTTGTTAAGTTATAAAATTAAGATCAAATTAATTAAAAATTCTTCATTATTTTTGCGATTAATTCTTTTTTTGAAATTGTAAATAATTTATAAAGATTAAAAAAAATAATCTTAAAAGATAAATTAGGAAAATTATCCTTCTTATTTATAATTTCTTAAAAAACGTATAAAAGGAAAAACAACAATTAATATAGGACAGAAAGAATAGTTGAGAATCATGAAAATCTCAGAAAAGTTCATTTTACATGGGACAAACTAAGAATGATGAGAGATAGATATAGCGTGACGAGGGTAGGGGTAAAAAAATAAAAATTTGAAATTAGAAATATCTTTTAAAAACAACTTTTAATATTTTTTTGGGAGGGGGTGGTGGTAGGGGGTGGGGGTAGGGGTAGGGGTAGGGGTGAGGGTGGGGTAAAAAAATTGAGCATTATATACGTCGCAACTTATAAAGTTGCCGCAAATATCTTTTTGTAGCGACGTTACTTAGTCGTCACTAAAAATTGACCTTTTGTGGCGACATTATAACTTGCCACGAAAACTTAACTTTAGTGACGATTAATAGGAGTCGCCATAAAAATTTGTCACAAAAATGTTGAATAAAGCATGATATGCTTGTCATGAGTTATTTTCTCTATCCCAACTTATGTGATCAGTAGTTAAATAGACTAATATATGAAGTTAAATTACATTATGGACAGGAAAATAATATGCATGTGAAGCTGCCAAGTAACTGCCTCTTTTGTTATGATCTACATTTACCATTGATGAACCAATAAAATTGGCAAGTGTGCATGGATTTGTCAAAATAGGATGGGTAGTGAGTCCCACATATATTCACATTATATATACACATAATATTTTCACAAAGTGAGAAACCACTCAGAATTAATTAGGTATCTCATCTTTTCCTCTTTTTCTTAAAGAATAGAGTAAAGTTAAAAGAATATCACTTTTGATCTTCGCTTTTAATACCAGTTGTTAGGATTAAACGGTTATTATCATATCAAAAACTATGAACTTCAACGTTTTCTTTT